>JAJJMA010075144.1:0-18195 GCA_023529015.1 Papaver nudicaule
TTTTATTAAAACACAACAATTCAACTCTCTTTGGTAGGCTTTCGCCGGATCCGTGCGACCAAAGGAACAAGTCTTTTCTTGTCGATGGATCATGTACAGTTCTTTGGGCCCCGTTGTTAATTTATACGATCTCACGAATCGTACAGGATGCTGGTGAGAAGAAAGATGTTTGCAAGCAACATTAACTCAAACTGACCAGCCTAATCGAAGCCTACCCAACACAAGATTCGATGGACCAAGATCAGTCTAAAATTTAAGAGATCATGTAACACCAAAATTCTCAGAAATCAAACCGGACATTTAACTTACCAAACGATGAATGTAGTCTTGAAAAAATGGAATTGGAAAACAAACATCATGCCCCAGTTGCTGCAGGACTAAATGGGAGAAGGTTGAACTCCGAATGAACCACACCACGCTTGACTAAAGTTTTGGATCCTAATTTCAGAGTAAAGTTGATTGTTTGATCTATATCCTTCTATTCATTATTGGGTAAAATAGTGCCTGAAGAGATTTTCAAACAAAAATTTTCTCTCGTAGCAAATGGCATTGACCACTGCAACTTATTACAATGGGTAACCAAATACATGGCAAGGAAGATTAGCCTTATCTTATGATCCGAAACCATGAACCAATTTTATAACACTAGCCTGTGCATTTGCACAGGCTTTAAAAACCTAGTATACATAAAGGAGAGCTGGAGCCACAGTGGAATGGGTCTCTCAAATCTTTCTTTCATCGGCGAGTGTCCTCCCATGCCCCCACGTTGGTTTTGGCAGCTTCATCCTCCAAGCATGCTTTTGCATAATGATACAACAATCTGAATGGAGACTAAAAAAAATCACCAATTACTCTAATCATTCGTCGTTGTTGATGTACATAATGTCGTCCTTTGATATCTGTGTTGTTCCACTGTTTGTTCTGTTGGCTCTCTTTCGGTTAGGATCGGGTTCACCTCGCTGACAATTTAAAGTCATATTTTCAGCTCATAACATAAGAAAGAAATCAAGTGCCACAAAGTACCAATTTAAAAGTTGATGGACTGATGGTTCATTAGAATCGGACGTCCAAAACCAAGGGCCAGTGGCTGTAACTATATTGTTTTTATATAGACCTCGATTCTCATAAGATTTTTTTGGACGGGGTGAGTTATTAATACGGAGATAGCAGTTAAGACAGACTCCACATCTGACATGATAAAAACAAACAATAGCAAAAAGCATACGTACCTTCTTCAAGACAAATGCCGAATACAGGTAGGCTACTTCCCATTCATCTGGTGATAGAGTGCCTAGAAGATATAAAGCATGAGAGAATTGTGAAGGATAAAAGGAAACATAAAGAAGAAGAGGTTAATACCAATGAGCTATTGAAGTGTTATAATAGCAAAAAACAATTCTGAGGATAAGATCCGGCGCTCCAAGATCAAGAAGAGTAAAAGTAAAAGTAACAAAAACAAAACCCATATCAAAGAGAACTCTTTCGAACAATAGTAAGATTTCTTAGTTTTGAAACTGAGTAGAGGTTAGGTTTCTGCTTACCACAAGCCAAGGAAAAGAGGACAAGAAGAGACAATTTAATTAGGAAACGACTTACTTGTATCCTGATTTCCATCACCCAAGGCACCAAGGCGCCGCATAAGCTCAGCAAATTCTGGCCTTTTCAAGTACTGGTCTACAAATTCATGGGAATTCTTCACGAAAACAAGCTCTAAATCATACTGCCAAAGTAGAAAAAGATAAATCTCTGGTACCAACACTTGTGTGTAACACCAATAACAAAAACACTAGCTAGCCTCTTTCCATAAACAGAGATAACCCTAACCTAAGACCTAGCAATCACTCTTAAGGGCTTGAAAAACTAAAGCTCGAGAACAGGCTAAGCGCACATCTTCATGAAACAACACAGCCAAGTAAGAAACGACTAAGCAATTAACTCAAACCTCTTCTGCCAGGGACTTGAAAACTGGAAAAGGGACGATCCATTCAGGACAATCAACGGCATCCTGCAAGAAAGATCAAATTTTAATAAACAGCAATTTGCATCATGGTATGAAATTACAAAAGAAACCTTCCAGAAAATTCAATCAACTTAGTGAAAGTTCGAGGCACGAAATGTGACTTAATAAATTAAATTATTATTTATTTTAATATCGCCTTTCTTTCTAATTTTGCCACCTATCTAGCTTGATTTTTTCTTTTCTTTTTTTTGCCAAATGTACATCTCGCTTTGAGTTACACCGTTGAGTTTGTCAATAGAAATCTAACACATATTTACAGGCTTACTTTAAGGAAAATCCTAAACTTAAGAAAGTATTGTTTCTTTCAGTATTTGGTTTTGGCTAGAAGGAGAGAGAGGAAGAATATGTGAGTGTCAAAACCATGTCACGATGATCATCTCAATTTGACATTAAGTTGGATGGTTTAAATATCGTTAGTTTTCAACATATAAATATCACGGGTTAAAAGAACATGCTGACATAGTATGGATTCTGTCACGTGTATTTAACTATTCAACCACTTAGTGAAGCAGCTTGTGCAAATAAAGACAATCCTCTATGTAGCTGGAGCTGGTTGCAGCTCAAAATATAGTACCACCAGATGCCTATTTTCCCGGATAGGTCAACTTTCACAGAAGAACAAATGTGGGAAAATATTGGTCTTTATACAAGTCTTTCTAAGAAGATTGAGTAATTTAGAGAAGTAGTGTACCTCTAAATGGAACTTGTACTTGATACCAAAGGGAGTAGATGATTTAAATCTCTGCACACAAAAAAAGAGCCATCAGGGACGAGCTTTTCTAGGTAAAAACATAAATCTACATATATCCATGCAATAACAATATAAGAGTAATCTACCTTCTGATCATATTCTTCATCAAAACGGATCCAGTACACGCTATTTCCAAATGTCAGTCCCTCCGCTGCATAATCACAATCAAATCATTTTCATGCCAATGAAGCTATAGACAATAATAGATACACTCCATAGAGGCTAAATACCTTCTCTAAGCTTTTTTATAATAACATTCGCATCTGGCATTGTACCAATGAAGGTTCCGCCTGGACGAAGCAAGGCAGATACATTGGCCAAGGCTCGTCGTGCACGTGCCTCAGTAGACCAAGAGTAGTGCATAGCAAACTGCAAAACATTAGGTGTCACTTGATTCAATACCATGAAAAAGTGAATCCCCTTAACAAAGTGATCAAGAAACTAAAGTGGCTGATCAAAACCTAACTTAGTTATTGTCCCCCTTTTCTGTAACGTGACCAAGAGTAAAGCAATAACTTAGTTATTCACACTCAAGAAACTAAAGTGGGCTCGTGTTAAGATTTTCAAACGGTTGACAGGGAAAACATGAAATCAGTGATTTTTTCTGTAACGTACTTAAGTAAAAAAAAAAATCACCCAAAGGGGTCATTTTATCAGGTCTTTGATTCCATTTTTCTTATAGTTCAATACGGAACTTTAGTGGTCGTCTGAGCCAGAAAATAATTCACCTGGCAACTGCAAATATCAAATGGTCCGTCATCCCTCAAAACTTCATCCAAGCGAACCTGAGAACCATTGCACACACAACATAAATTAGATCAGCTGATAATCTCCTCGATTTATACAATAATTTGTGGTAGGCTATGACTTCATTTCCATATTAACAGAGACAAAAGAGAAAAAATCTACCTCAAAGCAATCACCGCATAAGAGGCGTGCTGGAAATGTTAACCTATTGCGACGTTGATGATGGTCTGCATCTCCGTTGTAACGTGTTCTACAGTCTTCTATCTGTTTATTGGTTTTAAGACATAACAAGGGGAAAATCAAACAAACAATGTTATTACTATTTAGAAAAAACATCTACCTTGTCATCACTCATTCATGTCTAAACTTTCAAAGACACACCAGATGCCAGGAAGAGAATTGTTGCATAAAAAATTACAGCTTTAGACGTAACAGTAAGGAGTCCCACGCCTTGTCGGCAGGTAGATTTCGGAAAAGTGTGAATTTAAAGCACCATGGTACAAAGACGTCCACAGTCCCAAAGGAGAACAGATAAAAAAAAGTATAACCATAAGAAGTTTGAAAATTACCGAGCCTTCGGCAATATCAATACCAACATAATATCCAACCCTTGCCTTGTCCCACTTTATCAAATCACCACCCTAGATGAACAAAAAATACCACTAGACTGTTAGAATAGAAATAGGTCAACTGGGCTTAGCAATAGCCATTGAGATAGTGGAAAAACATACCTTGCCGCAAGCAAGATCTAGAACAACATCTCCACGGCGAGCATACAGCTGAATCAAAACACTCTTTATCTGCAAAGATGGAAAAAGGAAAGAGCACACAATTGGCTGACACGCACCACAAAAGCTACTAGAAGGGCAACAAACAAACAATACAGAGACGTGACAATGCCTTGTTAAGGAAATAGAAAAAAAAAGAGCAACAGGCTGCAACAACCATTGGTGGCTAGTAATTACTGAGACTTCTTGTGTTGAGGGTCTAGTTCCATACCCCTAGCACTAATGAAAGTAGAATTCACAATGCAGATTATGCAAAGGATATAGTGATGCTACATCCTTTAAATTTTTAATCTTTCAGGTACCAAACATGAGGAATGTTAAACATGAATACTACTCTAATAGTTCTCTACGGTGCCATACAATGCTTGTACAGTGGACCATTCAAATTTAACAAGATTGAAACTTTCTACAAGAATATTAAAGAAAACACAACCTACCCAGTTATTGAGCTTTTTCAAATGGATAATTGGACTAGCTTCTCGCTCTTCCAAAGTCTGATTAGACCTTGCACTGTAATGGTCAGCAACTCTTCTTGCCAAATTCCTAGTGTTTTCATCTTCTTCATGATACTGCGAAACACCTGAGAATCAAAAAAAAAAAAAAAAAAAAAAAGTTTAACCTAAATGAAGTAACCCATAACAAAGAGTTTTAATTAGAGTATTTCAGTGAAAAGGATTACCATTAGGATCTATTCTTTGCCTTGATTGAGGTGGAGCAATAGAGGTTGAAGAAGATTCATATCCTCTCTTCATTACTGTTCAGTTCTGGGTTTTTTTTTTTGTTGTTAAATCGGAAGTTGGGGTTTTTGAATTGGAATTGAATAAATTAGTTTGAGAAGTTTGTGAAGACAGAAATTCCCAAGCAAAATCTCTCTATTACAGACGGAGAGAGAGAGAGGGAAACGAGTTTGGTTGGTGTTGTTATAAATATGTTCTAGCTCTGTACTACGATATAAAGCAAAGCAATTGACTCGAGTAGCTGACAGAATCGCAATTTACAGTGTTTTGGCTACGCGTTAATATGCTCAAACTGGATAGGGCTGTGTACATAGGGCCCGTTCTACCCGTGCCGGTCATGTTTATACCACAGACCGGGCAGTATGGGTCAGGCAAGGGGACTGTCTAGCGAGCCGGTCTGGGTAGCAAAAAGGCTGATTTAAGGGTTGTTGTTTGTCTAGCAAAGCTATTTTAGAGGCTTCCGAGCTGGTTTGCATGGACACGCCTAATTTAGTATCGTGTCCGTCTCAGATTTATATCTGATTCTTAGAAGCGTGAGTCTCCGCGTCAGACACATCAGTGACGTCGCATGTATATGTCACAAATAATATAATATGAATGTATGTTAATAATATCAGAATTTTCAATGAAAATGTCATTATACAAGCATATATGCTTATTCATTTGCTATACTTCGAATTATTGACGATTTAGTAGTGTTCAAATTCATAATATATATATTTAGTATGAAATATCGTTGATTTTATAATATGTTCGCGTCCTGTTGATTTTGACAATAATAGTGTGTGTGTGCGCTTAATGTGTAGTGTCACTGAAGTGTAAGAGTTGTAAGCGGTCATGTGAGTGTGTGGTATGCACATGTGAGCTGTGAGTTGTGAGTGGAGAGTGGAGAGTGAGCCAGGTTGTCCTATTCTCAAGTCTGTCCTATACTTAAAATATTTTTCTCTTAATATCAAACTTGATCAATGTAGATATCTGAGTCATCTTGGTATCAGAGCTCAAAAATCACCATCTATAATATAAAACAGGGTGATGTTTCGTGAGGCCTTCGACCGTGGCTACCTTTTTTTAAGAAAATGTCCCTCGGCATTTTCGTTTTTCCGCCTGCGTCTTCATACCTTTTCGTTAATTCCTTAAAATACGAGGGGCATAAGAGGCTAATGAATCTATATTTACACGGGAAAGGACTAAGTAGTCCCTCCGTGTTTTTCAATTTTTTCCTAACAAAATTGTAAGAATAGAAGATAAGAAGGATACAATTGTAAAAGGAAAAAAACAAAGAAACAAATCCAATAGAATTTCACTCTTTTCTTCTCGATCAACACTCTCTCCAATTCAAGTCATGAACAGAAGGAGAAATTTTAAACCTAATCTCCCATTCTCATGATGTTCGATCAGATGAGAAATAAACTAGATCAAAACTAAAATTGAGATTTACAGGCACAAAAGATTCATTTATCTGATTCAAGAATTTACGTACATAATTTATTTATTTATAACAGCGAAGAAGAGTTAAATGAAAAACATACAGAGAAGAAGAAGATAAACCAACAAATAGGAAGAAGGTATTTCCACACATGGTTTTTATTTTTCGATACATAAATTGAGTTTCAGTGATAGAGTTTTAATATTGATTTTTAGGGTTTCAATTCTGCTCTGGGTTTGATTTAGTTGATCTAGAAGTAGGGTTCATACAATAGATTCAAACGAGCTTAGGGTTTGATTTAGTTGATTAGAATTAGGTTTCTTCATTTGGTTACTGGAGGATGTTATTTTAGTAGCATGTCGATCTTCTGCCCGGTCTTGGTGAATAGTTTATGAATACCAAAATGTATCAGTTTTGCTTTTCATTGCAGTAGCTGCTTTTGGTGTTAAGATATTATACATAACTAAAGGGGCCACTTGTATAGCTGGATTAATGCCCCAGGCCCAGCTGATATTGATTCATCAATGTAGTTGATGTTATTTTAAAATATTGTGGGGAAAAACTGATAAATGTTTTATTTTAGATTTACATGGACTTAGACATTCAGGATAAATCTTCATATCTATAATCTTCTATTAACATTTATGACACATTTTAATCCAATTTTGGTTTGCTTAATTTGTGGATGGATATCAATGCTGCATTGCATTTTAAATCTTCATATTTATAATCTACAACTTAATTACTCTCAACAGATGCAACAGAACATCAAGTTTGGCAACAAGGCCACTTCTCGTTATAGTTAAACCATGTACTTCTTGGATGGCATGTTTCTTTGACTCGTATCTTGAGGGTAAAGACCTTAGAATTTTACACACAATATCCCTTTCCGGAATAGCTTTTCCTAAGGTGTGACAACCATTCTCTATTTCAAACAATTTGTGGTTAAATTCTTCAAAGGTATCATCCTCAAGCATCCGAAGGTTTTCCCAGTCAAACATTAGGTTTTGAAGTCTAACTTCTTTTTCTGCTGAATTCCCTTCGAATACGGTCTTTAATCTAATCCAACCCTCTTGCGAAGTTTCACATGTGGCCACGTGATGGAAAAGATCAGGTGTTACTGCATGAATGATAGCGTTAAGACCATCATAGGTTTGCTTAGCGGATAGAGTTTCCACATCATCATAATCCGTTATGTCTTTGGGGACAAACTCACCCTCAACTTCGATACTTGGTGGAGTGTATCCTTTGTCGACATAAACCCAAGTTTTGAAATCTTGGGTTTGCAAAAGTGATCTCATTGCAGTCTTCCACCATAGGTAATTGGTGCCATCAAACTTTGGTGGTACGTTACAAGATCTTATGCTTTATTCCATAATTCACAAGCCTCGATAAACACAGATAGTTACACCTTTAATGTGTTTATCGGCTCTGATACCAATTGAAAAAGCAGGGGTACCGAAATACAACCAACTTTTCGTTTGGGCTCATGAGTCTTACGTTAAAATATGGACGATCTCAAAAATCAATATCCAAATCTGTTAACCGGAGTAGGATCACAAGTGATCAGTCCAACTCAAGACAAACGCTAGCCTACTATAAGACTTCGGTCTAGGATGTAGCAGAGACCAACTCCAACCCTCCAAGTGATTTGGTTACTGTCGCACTCCTTATGTCTCTTGGATCCACAAGACCCTACGCACTTGATTCCCCTAACTGGCGTCCTTTACAGGTCTAGGAGTTGCTTTAACCGGTGTTAAAGGCTTATGTCAACAATACCGGCTTTGCAACCTTAATTATCAACAATATATTTCGAATTGTCCTCTTAAGTTTAACATACGTAAGATGACTTCCTTCAGATTGCTCCAGGTCATATGGAAATCTACTTTACAAGTGGGGCTGACAAGTAAACCGAGTAAACTATGCCCAACTTGTCCATACCTCAGTAGTGAAAAGAATCACTTAAGAAACTTACACAATTGGAGCTAACTAGGTCTTACAACACCGTGTGCAACCGTACGTTGCTTCCTTCAATCTTGTATGTAACGTATCAGTTCTTGAATAATCTTATTGCAAAAGAAAAGGACTATAGAATAGACAAGAACGTGATCAGGTTATCAAGGTTATAGGTTAATCTGATAACAACCACAGAGGTACGTTATCTCCTACCCGTGCTTCCCAACTCTCAAGAGAAGTCTTTATAATCGTTAGGTAAATCCCACAGAGGAACTGCTACCTAATAGAGGATGACTACTACACCAAGCTTCCACCAAAGTGCAAAGAGTTTACGATCAATTCCACAGAGAAACTTCACGTATGCTTGTGGTTTTCGTTCTTTAACCCTCTATTTATAGCTCTCAATAAGATAAGTTGTTTTAGATAAAGTAACATATTCCTTAACCTACAAGTTAGCAAGTGCCCTTGTAAAATGTGCATGTTACTTAACTTGCACACAAAGAAACCCTAGGTTAATCTCAATTAGAATTCTTTTAATATTTATCTGCCAAGTGGTTTGTTAGCTCTTAACCACTTCAAGATAGAAATCCAATGACCATGAGAACACCTTTATCTTATTGACTCATTGAGATTCGTTAGATGGACCACATAAGATATTTTCGTGATAAACCAAGTCCAACTAAGAGATAAGAAGTTAGTTATTTAACCCGTGTGAAAATACCGCTGAAAATTCACTCAGACGGTTCACGAAGATTTAGGGTTTAACTGGATCCGCTGGAAGTTCTGGGCTGGGACAATACTTAGACGTGTAATACACCCTCAGCTATAATCCATGGGCTCTAGAGTAATCTTTTAGATTCACCCAGATTCCTACATGTGATTTGCAAGCAAACCATTGCTATGGAATATGTATTGAATCTATCGCATGTACCTTGTAAATTAACTTAGTATGGTGGGAAAACATACCAACATAACTCATGGTTATGTAGACAAGAGTACAAATCTCAATCGCTATTAGTATCTCTACTAAATTAGCCGACTATTTTGAAAGATATAATAAGTAGAATAGAAGAAATTCCGTACAAAGTCATAACTCCTACTAACCTTTTGTCGATGAAGAATATTTGATGTCTTCTTTGTAATTGCAGTCTTCGTCTTCAATGTCTCTACTACTTCGTCTATATCTCAATTCTGAAATCTAAACTATAGTCGACTAAATCAAGAATTGTGTTTTGACACCTAAACCTGACAGCTAGCTTGACATACCAACGCTAGTGGGTTTGACTGGACAATTCCCTAACATAACCGACTTCCAACTCACAATTCCTATTAAACTCAATAACCTAATATAACTCAGTATCCTAATCTAATCTAAATAGACTTCTAAAGTAAAGCAAACTTTATAACTCAAACTTCTCATAGTCTCGGTTAGATTTGATTTCCGATGGCCTCCCTTGAACCGAGACTACGTAAGTTAGTCATTTCTTCCAAAGTAAAGCAAGCTTCCAACTAACATCCCATTATAAGTCAGACTTCTCATAGACTCGGTTAGACCAGGGTTGTAACATGACCCAGGTGAGCTGCCAAAATTTGTTTTTTTCCCTTTGTGTACACTATGTTGTATAGTTAGATAGTCAAGGTTAAAGCCCAAACAAAACAATGAAAAGTCCAACTAATTAAGCTTCCCTCTGGATTTAGTCGGTTTTAAGAATCAAAAGCAGACAATGTGATAATATTGGTCGCTTGTTTAATGAAATTGAAGCAAGTGTTAACTTTTGCTACACTTAAAATCCAAATTTCGTATTTACTTCTGCAATCCATAAGTCCATACCTAGCCATGCTTAATTGTTGTATTTTTTTTTTGAAGAAACAGTACTGCATATATAACTAAGAAAGCATTACATAAGAGTTTACAACCGTTGATGAGGTGTCACCAAAAACAAAGAAAACCACCTCCAAAACAGCTTTCAAAAAAAGGTAAATGCTTCTAGTCTCCATTGGTGTCAAAAAAATTGTTGTATTGTTTATAAGGATCAAATTAAAAAAATTATTTTGATTACATGTCCCTGTTTCAATAAGTTCGCCTAGGGCCCCCAAAAATTGCTACGACCCTCGGTTAGACCTGATTTCCCACAGGTGCTAGACAAAAAAAAAACTATAGCAAAGCCAACCAGTCAAGCTCTTGATCCGTAGATTGACACCAGTTAGGCTGTATCCAATTGGTGTTTGAGTACTCACATGACCCACAGAAGTCATCACTCGCCCATTCACCGCCATTAGCATGATATTTACCTGTTTCGAGAGAATAGTATAGTATCCCTTCCCCGTGCAACCTAGGGAAATATATTTTGTTTTGCATGTTACTATTGGGAGGAGCAGTTGTCGAGAAACTAGAGCTGGTACTAATGAACAACATGTAATTTACTAAACTTTCAACTTTAACCCAATCCTTCTTCAACGAATCCAATTTAAAGATTCCAATAGGTGTTCCCAAAAGGTGTCCTAAATGCACTGATAAAAAGTTTCCATCACAGGGAACCAAGAAACTTGCATAAGCATTATTAAATATTTGTTCCCTGTGAAATTTCCGGGCTGCTTCCCATCCTTTGGAATTCAAAAAGGCTAATAAATGAAACTGAAGGATAATATGACCTAACGGCTGCACAACCCTTCCAATTTTAGCATGTACCCTCCATTTATCAGATCCGCGCTTGATGGTATAGGTTTTGCCCCCGCCAATGATGGCAAAAGCTGTGCAGTCTCGGCTAGTTGGTAATGCCGAGAATGATATGCAATAAGGTATACAAGTTTCAATATTATCTGGTAGATCAGGAAGTTGAATTGTCTCTCTTGTGAAAGGATTGTGAAAGAATATTGTTGTTTTACCTTTTGTCATTAGCAGCCAACCATCTTTTGAAAAACGAATGATAGCACCTGCTAATAATGGAGAACACTTGATGAAGTATTTCTCGTTATTATGCACTGGGTTTACAAAGTTGTAGATGGTACCATTATTATCCGTCACGAAAACCAGCCAAGGAGATGAGTATGCAGCATTATTATCTCTAACCTGCTGCAGGGTTTTTCAACTGTCCTGCTTTACAAATAGAGCGAAAATGCACGTAATCTAACGGATGCAGTGAATCTGCTATAACATCAAAAAGGCCATTGCTCTCAAGAAAATTACTCCAACAGTTGTTTAGTTCTGATGCTGCTGCTGCTGCTCTCACCTTGAGTTTTTTTATTCGATTATGAAGCAAATTTTCTGTTGTTCTTTTTCTTTTTTCAGCGGTGACAGCCTTAGGAATCATAATCCATTCAGGTGCAAACCGTGAAGTCGGCAGCTTTAAAATAGGCATTACAAGCTTAGTACAATTATCTCCACGTCGAATTCATACACGCTCTTCTCACCTTGTCGTACATAAAACAAGCGACCCCTGTTAAGCCCCATCTTTGCCGCTGAGCAAGACGCCCTGGTATTACTGCCTACAAAGAGTACATGATCACCCAAATTCTTCACTTCAGACCAAGCCATAGAAGAGAAATCCAACCTTTGGATATTTGAAAAGGTAATTGCGTTCCAGTATCCTAGGATGACTCGGAATATTTCACTGCCACATTCCATATAACGAATATCAGCATTTCCAAAAAAGATGTCATCGCATTTTATGCGAAACGGCCTTACAACTAAGGTTTGATCATGCTGTTTTTCGATCTCAATGTGCCATTCCTTGTGATAAAAAACATACAACTTCCCTTGAAAAGAAAGTAAGGATGGTCTTTTCTTTTTTGATTTTGACACTATGGATTGTAACTTAGGTGCTGGATAATAAGAACTGTTCCCCAACAACTGTTTTTCTTGCCATTGTTGGTCTCCAGGGGTACAGTATACAAGAACATGCTCGAACGAGCCATCGGATAAGATTCCACGTTCAAAGAGAAAGCATACCATGGAATTACTATTACTATTATCATCTGGATTACTAGTCGGCGGAGAAGACAGCGTACAATCAATGATACAATGTCTCGATGTAATCCAATGGAGTAAACTAGGTAAATTAATTATCTGCGATGTTACAGGATTCCAGAGAAAGCAATCACCGAACTTGCTGTTTGATGGTATTGAATTTTTATTATTGTAGGCATATCTTTTGTTATTGCAAAGCAAAACTAACCATCCTCCATGAGACGGTTTCTGCCAGAACACTTTCCCATTCAACTCTGGTATGAATCTTCGACAATTGCTGAATCTTTGACAGTTGCTTTCTTCCAATAATGATTCACGAGGATTATAAAAAGCTTGTTTTTTTGTACCTTTTTCATACGGAATCACAAGCCATGGTGCTACACTAGAAACGTGAAGAGGTCGGCTTTCACTTCTTTTATCAGTTGATCTTACTGTTGTTGCTAATTGGTTTCGCTCCATGATTAATAGAGAAGAGATGCAAATAGGTAAGTTTAAAGTTGCGTATTTATAGAGGTCAGGAGAGTCCAACAAAGGCACGGATTCTGTTTCTAGGACTAGGAGAGTAGACAATTACTGAGTGGTACCGGATTTCAGGTAAATTAGTTGAAGAACTGGATTCTGGCGGATCAAAGCCATGTTTTTAAGCATGTGAAGCAATGAGCAGCCACCAAATTAATCCTCTAGCTGCTGAAACCATGGAATTCTCTTAAGCGGTGAAGACGGAAAGGGGTTTCTGCCAAGTAGCCATTGGAGTTTTTCATAATGAAATCAAGTCTACTCCTTGGAGAAGTAACAGACTACTTGAAGACATAGGAGGTCTGCGACACCTGCCAATTCAGGTGCTCACAAACTCATTCTGAATTTATCTCACCAGTGGAGTTCTCCTACTTCACCACCATGGCGCCACTAAGCTCCTACAGTGGCGCCACAAAGACTAAGCAGTGGGCCAGTGGCACCAGCTTATGGGATAGCTCTGTTCCAGTTTAGGTGGTTGTCTGTTGGCTATGTTTTTGCTTTCAGTTTCATTGTAATAATCAAAAAACAAATACATCCCATCAACAATTTATTAATAGACATTGAGGCCGCAGTACATATATCATTGTTACAGATGAAACAGTATATACTTCATATGTTGTTACTGGATTGATTACAGTTTCAAATTGTTGTTCAAACTTGTAAAGCTTGTAGCAAATACTCTTCAAGTTTCTCCAATTCAGTCACATCAACCTGACTCCCCTGCCGATAACACCAAACAAATACAATGCAATTAGTATTAGAGTCTTCCATTTTTAAATTCAATTCGCAAAAACTCGAAAAGAAATTTGCAATTTTTACCTTGACAGATAAGGTGGTCAGACAAACACCTCTGAAGGAAGTGAAATTGTTGTCCATAATTTCAAACCCAAGAGAAGTCATTAGCTCCAGTATTCTGGTGAAGATACCACTCTTTGAATAGCAAATTATCTTGATGCACAGTTTGTTCTCTTCTAAACTGGTAACCTTAACCTCCTCCTGTGCACAACTCAATTATTAGTATCAAGTATCAACTGCCAAATTCAAACAAATAAGCTAAAAACAGCTACATTACATGTATATTGAATTTCTCCACTTCAACTTGGACCTCATGAGTTTCCTCTTCTTCTACTGCTGGAGAAACTGTGAGATCCAATTGTTCAAGACAATTACTAAGACCGTCTACTTGTTGTTTTAACCCTTTAATGTATGTTATTGCATCGTCAAGAGCGGACGCTTTAGTCATCTGAATACAAAGAAAAACAAAAATTATACATAAGCATCAAGAACTGCAGCACGTAAATTAGCTAATGATATTTGGATATGTTATGTTTTGATAGTTTAGAAATGCTTACACCAGTGATCATAGGAACTGCAGCACGTAAATCCTTGATTCTTTGGTTAAGTTTTCCTCTTCTTCTTCTCTCAGCATCCAAGTTTTTGGACTTGAATTCCATGATCCCATCTTCATTAAGTTTTCCACGGCCTCGTCCGCTGCCACAACCAGCAAGCTTCATTTCCACTGTGACTGATTGTTATGAAGCTAATGAGTGGAAGGTTAAAAAAGAAACAACAAGATGATTTTATATATCTGAGAGAGAGAGGGAGCAATGCATTTCTAGCCAGTGAGAGAAACTGACTCAAGGCACAGGGGATTTCTGTTTGTTAGGATTGGTGGGGTTTGTTAGGACCGTACAATAATTTTGTTGGTGTAGAGAGACCATTCCATGGAGATGAAGATCTTTTCTGGATAGAAAATAGTTACAGGATCTCACTTGCTGTTTCCTAACTGAAATGTACTTTTGATTGTGAAAACTGAAAGTAAATCTGAGAACTACCTCAAGCAGTTACTAGTACTTATTGTTGTATGTCAGTTGTCAAGTACTCTCTATTGAGAAGGTAAACCTAATCAATACATTATTGTCCTTTGGTTTTCACTCTTCAGCCTGAGAAATGAGTTGAGGTGAAAATAGGGCAACAGGCCAACACCATTGATGGAAATTACCTAGAAAGAGCTATTTGAGTTTTTTGGAACTAAGAGCAACCACACCCATGATCCTATAATCCCAAATATGGGATGGGATTCCACACAATGGTACAATTTTTTTAAGGACAAACCCAAAAATGCTATAATTTCGCTCCATATTTGGGACTGAAATTTGGGTATGGGATGGAGGCGAGCAACGGAAATTATAACATCGCCATAGCTAGAACGAGATTAATATTCTCGCCAAAAATGAAACGTAAATTGTAATAACGTTGAAGACCGAAAAGAAGTTATAAATTTCGTTGAACTAAAACGAATTTAATATTTACGCGACATTCAATGTAATTAATAATTACGTTTTGATGCAAACGGATTTTGACTAGCTGCATAGACCCAACCCTAACCCACCACCCAACCCACGACCCGCCCAAAAAAACCGACCCAAACCCAACCCATCCTTACAGTGGGTTGGGTTTAGGTCACTGATTTTTAAACCCACCCCTAGGTGGGTAGGCTTTGGTTTAGATCAAAACCCACCCTATCCTTAGATTTACCTACCCCTGGCTCATCTTAATGAAACCAATTCATCACATTCACAGAATCAAACATTGCAAAAGACGAAATCAAAATATATAAGTTTTACCTTGTCATGACTATTAGCTCCACCGCCTTCGTGTACTTGGAGCTCATGAAATGTATCTATAACGGTCTGCAGGGCAGTATCCTCCAACACAAATCCTTCATCTAAGAGAACAAAATAGTTAGTCATGGTGAATGAATTACTAAACCAATATAGATATAACATAGAACATTTTACAAGAAAGTTGAATATTTAACTTACTCTGCAGCCCACTCTTTATCCAATCATGTCCACATATCAAAGCTTCAATTGTTTCTGGAAGCATTGAAGAACGATATTTTTCAAGAACTCGACCACTAGTACTGAAAACAGACTCAGAAGCCACAAAGGATGCAGGAATTGCCAATATATCACGCGCCATCATTGCTACAATTGGACATTTGGGTTCATGAAACTTCCACCACCCCAAAATATCAAAACTAGAGTCGTTCAAATTATTCATACCACTTCCCTTTTGAATAAGGTGACAATCATCTAATAGGTATTGCTACAAATCATTGAGAACGACGGCACTCTGTGAACTTTCTTCCAGTTATGATGTACATCCCTTCTGTAACGACTCGCATAATCAACTGGTTTATGGCCTATACTAAGAGGCGTTTAGAAACTAGGTCATCTATCCAATATAGCTAATTTCAGAAGAATCTTAAAGAAACCCAAACACTCGGATTTTCATAAATGGAAACCTCTCAAGTGATAGAAATATAATAATTTGTTGTTACAATTTCACAGAGTATTCAGATGTACGATATTACACAAAGGCCTAACTCGATTTAGCGTTGAACTACGAAACGAAACTCTTCACGTGCACCTTCTCTTCTGATAACTGAAACTGAAGTGGAAACGAGTGAGCACATCATCCCAAAGGGTGCTCAGTGGAAACAAGTACATCATTCAAGTAATCATTATCATGCTTTACAATTCTACTAAATAAAGCAGAAAAATACCTTTAGCACTCAACACTCAGCAAGGCATCATATTATAGCATAACATGTTAGGAAAGGAAAGGTGCAGAGATTGCATCCTATACTACAACCTTTTGCGATCAACCAATAATGATATGCACTAGCCAATTTCCCCAGATACCTATGTTTATAATATCGCAGTTCCCGTGCTACTAAAGACATAAATTAGTTTATAACATAAAAAGTAATACTATTGCACTACCCGTGCTATTTATAATACTGCACTTCCCGTGCTACTAATACTATTGCACTTCCCGTGCTACTCAACTTAGCGAGAATCTGTGGTCTTTCCACAGGCACTTCCCGCGGGGAATTCAACGGCGCATAGCAAACAACATGCTCACCCAAGAACACACAACATGCTATGATCAAAACGTAAATTTCATAATGATTACGAGAAAGGTTATAAGAGTTCCCACCTCAATCGCCGACAAGCCACGCCTACCTCGTAGGTCCAAACAATGGTTCATCCTCCGTAACGATAGTCATCTAAATCGACTATTAATACATAATAAACACTCGAAGCATTCAGTATGGCAACATTCAAACGCATTTTGCAATCACTAGTCTAACTAATTAACCCTAAACCAACACCAAAGGTCCAATCAGTTGGTTCACCTATCTCATACACATAATCCATATGAAAATAACTAATGAAATATGACATTTTATTAAGGAGGTCACTAGTATCCATAGCTATTAGTGTTACATGGATTCCTAATTTTCTAGCCATTGCTTATTTAACTATACCTGCATGAAATGCCACCTGAACACTTAAGGGATTCAATATCTAAGGCAATAGTAATCTAAATCAACTAAAAATGTACTAACTCTAATAAAGTCCATGTTTAGTTCTATATAGAACTTCATGATCAAAAGAAAAGCTACCTACCCTTATTTAGAAATGATAACTACTAATCATATTGAATTACTAACGACCTATGTCTATAATTTAATTAATGAACTGATCTAAAACACTAACTCATTAACCATGGATGAAAAATGACTACACTACAACGACAATTCCTAATAAATCTAAACATAAAGTAGATGCAGAATGAATCAAACAATCATTAGTAGTCTATAATGTAAATCTTGGCCTAGCAAATATATATACCTTTCTACGTGTTGGAGGCTCAATCAGATCCCTTGCATTTACCTCCCAGCTAACAAAACAAACTTTCTTCACCTAATTGGGATAATTAGAAGAATCTCTCTGAAAACCCCTTATTCCTTGCTTCTTTGTATACTACTGTTTTTACCTGAAAAAACAATGCACCGTCTCTGGGTACTTTCGTAGTGTTCGAGATCAAAGTCGAACAAGACGAGCCTAAACCAAGTCAATTGCCGTTCACGTCTTGCTTCGGTCATAGAGAGGATAGAGGTTGATCTAGGGAGGGAAACAACGAAGAAACTTGAGATCAGTTTGAGAATGTGTTTTGGGTGTAAGAGTTCAAGATTTCCGTCGTGAAGGTGACTGGAAATCTCCAAGGCTCGAAGTGTGTTGGTTGCTCAGACGTGTTTACTCTGAGGCTCTGGTTCATTCAGGTGTTCTGAATGTCTGGTTGTTTCTGGATGATTTTCTTCTCTTGCCTTGGAAGATAGAGGAGGCCTCTATTTATAGTTTTGAACTCACCCTGATCTCTCGACAAAGAAGGTGGAAGTCGTGGAAGAGTGGAGGAGTGGAGGACATGGGTT
>JAJJMA010075145.1:0-24710 GCA_023529015.1 Papaver nudicaule
CGTTTTTTGTTCTTTTGTCTGAATCTGGTGTAAATATGGTGTAAACTAAGCCTGCACAAGAACCGAACCGGACCGGTGGACCGGACCGGCACTGGAAGAACCGTTATCCAAAAGAACCGGCCCGAGAGTACAGGTACGACTAACAGTTCCAGGAAATCAGAACCGAACCCCTATAGGTACAAGTACCGGTTCCTAGTCTATTCCCGACCGAACCGTACCTGTTTGTATCGATCAATATTAGCCTTCAAATCTATTATCCAAAATTAATTGTAGCCGTTCATGTTAGGTCTTTTTATAACAACAACACTATATAAAGAAAAATTAGGTATTTCTCAGCTCCTCTCTTCTTCTACCTCTCTTCTTCAGTTCTTCTACCTTCTTTGTTACTTTTTATAGTTGTTACTTATTAGTACTATTACTAGTTACTACGACCATGAGTAAATTTCAGAATTTCGATTTGATAATTTTGATTTGATTTTGGGTATTAGGGTTACGGTATTACTGATTAGTCTGATTTGTTGATAATTTCAGGGTTTTGTTTAAGGAATAAACTTCAGGGTGAGAAGGAAAAACTGTTGAAGCTTGATTTAAGGTATAAATTTCATTTAATTTATTGTTTGTTTGATATTGAAATTGAAAATTAGGGTTTTTCTTTTTGAATAATTTCATCAAGTACTGTAGGTAATGTAAGTATGTTGCATATGGGATATGGCATTGATGTAGTTTTGAGTTGTTTGAATTCTCTGTTTATGTTGTTGTGTAATTGTGTTTGATTAAGTTAAGAGATTATGAATTTGAGGATTTCTGATAATGTCAAGAAGATGAAAGTGTTTAATTTATAGTTGTTTTTTATCTTTTTTTTAATTGTTTGATGAAAGTTCTTAGTCATGTAGCCTGTAATGATTCATATCAGTTGATGTTTTATATGACCATATATTCTTGTTGCATGTTGTCAGTGATGGATACATATACATCAAGTAATCAACTGATATGAATCATTACAGTTGGACAGTAATTGCAGCACCAGTAGTTGTTTTTATATGACCATTTATTCTTGTTGGATGTTGTCACCTAGAGGGGATACACAGACTCAGGTTGGATCCTCTATCCAACCATTCCAACCAATTGCAGCACCAGTAGTTGCAGCAGCACTAGATGCAGCACCAGTAGTTGAACATGCAGCAGCAGTGGATGCAGTAGCTCCAGCTCCAGATGCAGCAACTCCTATTAATGGTGTGGGAGCAGGGAGGGTGACATCTGATGTATGGCAGCATTTTGTTAGGCTCAATCTAGGTGAAGCCGAATGTAAATTATGTCATAAGGTCTTGAAGGCTAAAAATGATGTAAATGGGACATATGGATTGTGGAAGCACTGGAGAAGATACCCCAAGAATCCTGACAAGCCAAAACCTAAGGACCAACAGACTCTATCATATCAGCCTCCAAGCACTGGAGATGATGGTAGGTTAGTGGCAGCTGGCTATAGTCATCCAAGGTGCAGAAGAGCTGTTATTGAGTTTATAATTATTGATGAAATGTCCTTTAGGGCAGTTGAGGGTGAAGGTTTTAGAAGACTGATGCATGTTTTGGAGCCGAGCGGTTCAAGGTTCCAAGTAGAATGACAGTATATAGAGGTTTGATGGAAGTGTATTGTGAAAAGAAATTGAAGTTGAAAAATTACTTCAAAGCAAGCAAGCGGGTCTCTTTGACAACAGATACTTGGACTTCACCAAATAAATTCAATTACATCTGTGTAACTGTGCATTTCATTGATCAAGCTTGGATATTGCAAAAGAATACTCATGTTCTGTGAGGTTAATAGTCATAAAGGTACTGATATTGGTTTGATGTTGGAGTCTTGCTTGGTAGATTGGGGTCTTCAAGATGTGTTAACTGTAACACTGGATAATGCTAGTGCTAACACACCAGCAATGGACTATTTGAGTTCTTGTGTTGCTGGGTGGACAAAGGCAGAAGAGAGAGCTAAATATATGCATGTAAGAGCTAATTTCTTTAAGTTTTTTGTTGAGATGTTCTTGTGTTCTTGTATTATAATGAGAGCTAATGATTTTATGTTTTTTCTTTCTTATTAGGTAAGGTGTGCGCAGCTCATGTTCTTGCACTGTTTGTAAGGGATGCAGTAAGGGTCTACAACAAATCCATTTGCAGGATCAGGTCAGTGGTTAAGTATGTAAAAGCATCTCCTTCTAGGTTGGTTAAGTTTAGAAAGGCTGCAGAATTAGCTGGAATTGATAGCAAGAGTTGTTTGATTTTATATGTAAAAACAAGATCGAATAGCACGTATTGCATGTTAGAGGCTGCATTGAAGTATGAAAAGGCTTTTTCTAGGTTATAAAGGCTTGATAGGGAATACAAAAGCTTGTTTATTTTCCCAGCTGAACTAACTGACAAGGATTTACCTGATGAGTCTGAGTTTGATCTTGAGTTCCCTGAAAAAGAAGATGATGATGAGATTGCTGTCAAGAAGAAGAACAGAAGAAGAAGGATATACCTAAGAAACATGCTCCTTATTGGGAAGATTGGTCCTTTGCCAGAGGGCTTGTGAAGTGTTTAAAAATATTCTTCGACGCCACAATCAAATTTTCTGCTTCTACTCAGGTGAAAACTCATACTTTCTTGTGGGAATTAGTTATGATTCATGAACAACTAGTTGAGTTTAGAAATAATGTGGATGAAGATCCTTTTATTCAAACTATGTCTGCCATGATATTTAAGAAGTACAACAAGTACTGGAATGAGTATGCAGATATGAATCCTATTGTGTTCTTTGCCATGTTGTTGGATCCAAGAGAGAAGGAGAAAGGATTAGAGTTTACTCTTCAATGTTTATATGAAAGAGGTTTTGCCAAGGTTGATACAGTTATGAGGAAAGTGAAGTATGATTCAAGATACTCTTTGAAGAGCATAAGAGTATGCATTCAATGCAGAATGAGGAAGGTTCAACTTCAAGTTCTTCTTTGAAGAGCCAACAATCAACATCTAACAAGGGTACTAATGGGTCAACTGCGTATGCTAATTTGATGTCAAGGAATAAAAGGCACAAGAGAAACCCTTCAGCTGATGTGGGCAAGACAGAGTTGGATAGGTATTTGATTGAAAAGGTGGTTGGCAATGAGAGTGATGATGAATGAGAAGAAGAAGTAGTTCAAGATGGGGGGGGGGGCTGATTTTGACATTCTTAATTGGTGGAAGAACAACAGTGGCAAGTATAAGATACTTGCACAGATGGCAAAGGACATACTTGTCATTCTTGTTTCATCAGTTGCCTCTGAAAATGCATTTAGCACTGGAAAGCGTGTGCTCAGTCCTTGTAGAAGCTCTTTATCTACAAGAACAGTTGAAGCTTTGCTTTGTACACACACTACACGAAATCCAGTTTTTACCAACAGCAGCATTAGTCACGGTTTGCATTTCAGCAACGCGCATACGCTGTTGGGAAGCTCGTAACGTCTTCAATGGTTACTGAAAATGCGATCTGTTACAGTGCTCTGTGTTTTTGTTTGTGCAATTACCCGCCTACCCTCAATATTTGGGTGCACTTCCTAAGTTAGCCTCGACTTTTCTTTTCCCCGCCCTACTTTTGGGCTGATGAAATTTCAACCCTAGCATCGTAACAGAACCGGATTTTTATTTCAACGGATTAACTTAATACCACAGATCCGAAAATAAGAAAACCCAAAAGAAAATAAAAGAAAATCAACTGAAATTATGAAACCATTTATTATTTCTGAATTAGCTCAGCTGTATGTCCAACACCAACAACTTAAGCTGTCACATCCACTCATTTTCTCGCTGGTTTCTTTTTCTCCACCAGATTCTTTTCTATCACCAGTTTCTTTCCCTGCCGACGTCGATTTTGACCGCCAAATTCGTCGAGCACAGTGAGATTTAGCGTGCGGGAACTTCATCAACATCATTGAATCAATCAAATCTTCTATGAAATATCGATTTGGAAACTGGTTTGAGTTTAGTCGATTTCTTATAGAAGGATTGAACCTGATTTCAAATTTTGGATCTAACGACGCTCTATTGGTTAAGGTATTTCACTTGTATCCCTTTGAATTGGAAATTTACAACATCTATAGTCGAAACCATTGAGTGTCAATGATTAAATTTCTGGTTATGAGTATTGAAGGTCTGAATCTCTCAGATCTGTTTGTTGTTGTAGGACTTTTGTTGATTTGTCTGATTTTTGTGTTTGTTGATTGTCATTAGAAATGTAAATGTGTTTTAAGTTCATGGTAGTCTGTATTTCCATGTGATTGTAGGTGTGGTTAGTTCATATATTGTACTCTGGTTTGATAATGTTACACTGAAAAGTTTAAAACAAGCTAAGAAAAGCAAAATCAGAAAAACAAGTATCCCAATTGATTATAGAGCTAGAGAGCATTACATTGCCTAGTGCTATATTGAGCAATAACAATACAAAACTGCACAATACAAATACACAGAACTGAACAAACAAAAACTATATTGAGCAATGTAGTGCTAGTGTTATGGTGCCGAATCCCTTTCAGTTAATGACAAAATCTCGTTTACCACCAGACTACATTACATTGCCTAGTGCTAGTGTCTATAAACTCAGCAACCCTATGAGAAATCTACCTACATTCCATCTGTTTATTGGTTGTTTGAAATTCTTCAACCAGAATTCTGGCTCTAGAATTTTGGCTCCATGTAATTTGGCACTTGAAGCAGGAGTCCCATAGAGTACATAACATTGCCTAGTGCTAGTGTTCTATAAAATCACCATTTCCTTCTCTGAAAATCACTCACTCTTTCTTCAATTCTTATCAGTGAAAATCATATTCAATACTTTCAATCTTTTGTTGTTAATCATTCAGACTTTCATCCCCACTTTCAATCATTAAAACAAAAAACAAAGATATTCATATTCATTACATTAACAAAATAGTTCCATTAAAGATATTCATATTCATCATTTACAACCAGTTAACAAGAGCTACTTCGTATCATAGCCCAAAATCCCCAAAACAACCTGAACTTTTCCCAAAATCCACCAACATAACACCTGAACTTTCCCCAAAACCACCAACCACCAAAAAACATCAACACTTAAAACCGATAAATAACAACCTGAGCAGACAAGAAGAGACAAAGACTACTACTACTACCTAATTAGCCGTCTTCGAGAGGATTTTTCTTCAAGCTTCAATAAATTGAAACCTCTCTCGAAGATAACAAAATTGATGAAGATTTACAGATATGGTCTGCAACGAGGGAATTTAGTCATCATCCTCGGCACCATGATCTGAGTCATCTCCCATCATGTGGTAATAGTCCTCAGGATCAATATCATCATCAACACTAGAAGCAGGAGTCCCATAGCATTTCCTTTCATCATCTTCTTCTTCATTTTCCTCTGCATCCTCATCCTCCAACTCTTCAGACGCCTCAGATTCCTGCTTCTCATCAGATAAGGGTTCAAGCATGGTTCTAGCAAAAATCACAGGGTATTGGGTTTTCTCATTCCAATACAGACGGAAAAGTCTCTCCCTTTCTTTCTGACGATCTCTTTCATCTTCAGATGTTGTATCCTCTTCACTTTCTTCCATTGCTACTTGACCTTGATTCTCCTCTTCTTCACTTTCTTCTTCAGTTTCACTCCTCCTCCCATAATGATCATCACCACCCATCTTTCTGATTTTTCTTGCCTCCCTCTGGCTTAACCATAGATCAAACTCAGGAGTATGATCAGCCATCAACTGAAGAAATTTCTCTATCGCTTTCTTTATCTTGATTTGACTTTTCAATTCATTCACCAAGTTTTCCATTGAAATCCGCGACAATCCGAGAGCAAGTTTTTTCACGAACTGAAAGTATACATAATCTTCAGCCTTGTTTGCACCATGTTGTTGTTCTGATCATCATTGTTTGCACCATTGTTGTTGTTCTGATCAGCCATTGTGGTTTCTCACTTTTCTCTATAATTTCTCTAATTACTCTATATTTTGGTATACCTTTGCAAATCTCCTCTTATCTTTGCACCAAGATTAACGCGTCTATTTATGCACATTTACTGCCGGTGGTTATTTCCAATGACAACGGTTCCTTTTCAGACACAACTCTGATCAAAAGTCATCTCAATTTCCATTTTCCCATGCCCATTTTTATCTCTTGAGAACACTCCTCCTCCCACGCGTTTCCAGCACCATCATTAGCAACATTTATTATTAGTCATTACCTAATCCTATCATGTAGCTGTGGCTAAGACGGCTGGTCTAGGCTGGTCTATTATTCTTTTTCTGCGTTTTCCTATGTCCAAGCATGGGTCATGGGTCAGTTTTATTTTCTAGTAATTTTTAGCAAAATGCACAAATTAGGTCAGAATACCAACAGTTGCCAGCGGTTAGAATATCAACAGTTTTCGGCGAATACCAACAGTTGCCGGCGGTTAGATTACCAACATTTTCCACTTATCATAAAATATTAGGGTAATATAAAACCATGGGCGTGATTAGAGAGTTCAAGGTTGAACTTCACCCTTTTCCAATTTCTCTGCAACCATAAATCCCAATCAAAAACCAACTAATAGTGCTCATTTGCAACAGTGAGGAGGATGGTTGCAAATGTTCCAACAATGGAGAGGGGTGAAGGTTCAAATCAACCTGAATTTGAAGAAGTGGATGAAGAGAATCCGACTGATGAGAATGAAGAGAATGTTGAATTTGAAGATGGGGATTCCTGGTGTTGCTGCTGCTAATATTGTTGCTGGTGCAAATGCTGGTGTTGCTGCTGGTAATATTGTTGCTGATGCAAATGTTGGTGTTGGTGTTGATGCTGTTGCAAATGCTGACATTGAGATGATTGACCTTGTTTCTGATTGAATGTTTCAATTTAAGTTTCTGACATAGTCATGTTTTTAGTTCCTTGTTTAAGTTCATATGTTTTTGGGATGTAAGAATTATCAGTACAATGTATAAGTCAGTACAATTGTGGTTTTTGGTTTATTTTGGGATGTAAGATTTATCAATGCAAGTTCAGTACAGTTGAATACTGATCACAGAATTGAACATAAATTAGATTAAACATTCCTACTTTGTTCAACATCCGGTACATTTAAAAAACCCAAAAATTATCAAATCCTTTAGAACTTGTGCATTAACATTACATAAACAAGACTGCCATGTAATTACACCAAAAGTTAAATCATCCTTGATTGTCAGAAGTCACTTGATCCTTGTCTGCTGGTGCTTCAGAGTCATTTGGTGCTTCAGTGTCATTTGGTGCTTCAGTTTCATTTGACCTCTCCTGTTCTCCAGCCCGCACCACCCAGCCAAACTGCAAATATGGAAAATTGAACATATTATTGACAAGTTCTGTTTTCACATTTCTAACTCAAATTCACATAACAATCTGGATATCATCAAATATTAAAGCTACAGCCAATATAACCAATCGAACTTATGCAAATAACTAGGTGATAAAAATGACAAACAAAAAACAGAACACAATAAATGAACACAATTTACTAAAAAAAGAGACAATACCACAAGTGTTCTGATGTTCGATAATGAGTCTGGATAAGTTGAACAATTCCTTACAAGCCAATCACAGAAGAGCCAATATTCAGTGAATAAGTTGAAAATTACCAAAAGTATTCATTTTTACCCATTCACTAAGAAAGAAAACTATCATGTATACGTACCCCCAAACATTTCATTGAAGGATGATCAACTAGAAACTCGAGATCTCGAATCCGTTTATCCTTCTCTGCAAGCTCACGTTTAAGGTTCTCGAGATCTCGAATCCGTTTATCCTTCTCTGCAAGCTCACGTCTAAGGTTCTCGTTCTCGGTTTTTAACTTTGCAGCCCAACTGGGTTCAGGATGACCACCCCAGAATTCTTTTGGCTTGACAAAGTTTCCAAGACATCGAACACGACCCTTTTTATCAGCTCCCATCACAGCTGCAACTGAATCATTAGGCCCAGAGATAACTACTCCACTTTCAGGTTGGCTAGCCAGGTTTTGGTATTCCACCATTCGACCCTATACATAGTTCATGTTTAAAATTGATGTAAGCATCAACTTTGATAACCACTTTTCAAATTTAAATGCAGAAAAGAAAGTATACAGTCATAAAAGTATACGTGTAGTTCAGCTGCCACGGGTTCCATAACTCGAACTTCTGATCCATCCGATGTTTTTTGTTTCTTTAGATGGGTCTCCTCAAATATTTCAAGCCGCTCAGGGAATCTTCCTAGTTTATCTTGCAACTGTAAAAAGAGTTTTGAGTAGACAATATTGTACATACAAGCTATATAACAAATCATCATAAATAATCTTAGTGCTGGGCACATGCTTTACCTCTCTTGCTTTTTCTATGTGTGGCTTACGGCCACAGGTGTGCTTAACTTTTTGTTTCAATATGTTTTGTACATTCTTAGCAGCTTTAACCTGTGACAAAGAAACAAACAAAACACATTCCCATGAGAATATAATAGAGTGGAAGTAGCCACACATAGGGTCTCTAGTAATTCAAAAATCAAAACCAAGAAAAACCAATGGAGCAACTTACTTGGTTGTCCTCCTGGCTCCACAGTTCAACCAATGCTTTCCATTGACTCTTGAAAACTTGCTTAGGTCGGTTTGCAAGATTTTCTTCCAGAGTTTTTTCCTTGTCGAATCCTTTCTTTTTCATCTTGGACTTGTGATCCCTCCATGTTTCATTCAGTTTCTTACTAAGTAGTTTATCAACATCAACGTCCTCCGGAAAGCTCAATTTTTGCTGACATAAAAAGGCAGATTACAATTTTTGAGATAAAGAAAATTCACTGTACTACAACTCTTTAAGTAATAATGGCACACAATTACCTTGATTTTTCATATTGCTTGCCCAGTTTTTCGTCCAGGCATACGCGACCAGTGAAACACTGATAATGGCAATACATTGCCATCTACAGCTAGATATCGAACATACTTAGCCAGTTGTTCTGCGCCCTTTTTGCAAGGTCTTCCCATCAGCGTCTCCACTTGGATCTTCTCTCCATCTTTGAGGTCTTTAAGGAACTTCAACTTCCGTTTCTTTCACATTTTTTTAACGCGCGACAACACCATCCTACAACAAATTCATAGAAACAATCTTAGTAGACAAATTAATTCAAACCTAAATCATGTAATCATCCATAAATTTAAGTCTTAACGAACCCATATTCGACGTACCTATATTTATCTCTACACAAAGTTGAGGATCAACCAAATTTCAATTTGAACAAAACAGATCTTAGTTAACATAAATCAGACAAATATCAAACAAATCTCCAAACAACAATATCAAACAAATCCCTAAATCAGAAACTAGAAATTACTGAAGAAACCCCTAGATTCACCTCGAAATGAAGGAACCCTAGCTCCCAGATGCGTCTCCAAGGAAACCTAGCCTCCAATTGGAAAGATTAGAAAGTTGGGAGAGATTGATGGAAAACTGAAAATATCTAGAGACTATTCCCAATTTTATTGGCCACGTGTTGGACCAATAAAGTTGTTTATTCTAACCAGATACATCATTATTCTACGGAAACAACAAAACCGTCTCATACATCACTTTTTTCAACAGAAACAACAAAACCGTCTCATACCTTACTATTTTCCACTGCCATTAGGGATTTGAAATGGAGTTCAGAGGAAGATTGTAACTCTCACTTGCCCAAAATGGGTTCCTTTATGGTTCTACAAGGATTCCACCTTGAATTTGCCATTTTTGGATAGGATCAGTGCTACTCTGGAAGAGCCTGGCTCAGAGTATGGCAAATTAGGGAGTGGTTTGGAGTTCAGAGGAAGATTCTCAAATACAACACTATTTTCCTACGGAAAAAACAAAACCGTCTCAGAAATATCACTATTTTCGACGGAAACAACAAAACCGTCTCGGCTACATTAGTATTTTCCACGGAATAAAAAAAACTGTCTCGCCTATATTACAATTTTCTACGGAAACAACAAAACCGTCTCTGAAACATTACTATTTTATTGAGTGGTTTGGAGTTCAGAGGAAGATTGTAACTCAAACTTGCTCAAAGTTGGTTCTTCTAAGGTTCTACAAGGATTCTTCCTTGAATTTTTCATAAATGGATAGGATCAGTGATCCTGCAGGCTTAGATTCATGGTAATTATGTTCAACTAGCAAAAAATGTCATGATTTTTAGATTGTTGTCCCATGGCTTAAAACCCACCCACTTATGCCGTTGACCACAAATTTAAATTGACTTGACATAGTTGACCAGATATTTTTTCCGTGTTTTCGGCTCATTAATCGAAGTGAAAATCAAATCTCTCATCTATTATTGAACTCTCCTCTCTTATCCGAAAGTTGGAGCTCAAAGTTAGATCTCAATTTTCGTTTCTCTCTCAAATCTCCACTCTGAGTCTTCTTTTCCCCCCTCGAAAATCATCTTTCTCTTCCTGAAATTTTGGTTTCCCTATCAAATATGTTTTCCCTCTTCTACAAAAATCAAAACCATTTCAGATCTAACTTTTCTGTAAAAACAGACGGAGATGGGAAACTCTTTCCTATTTTCTAGTTTTGATTACATTTATTTTGGTTGTTATCTCTTTCCATAGGTTACAACCAAAGTTAGGGTTTTAACATTAGCATAAGTTGAGATCTGTTCAACCTTTTTTATGGGTAAATGTTGAGATGTGTTAATATGTTGTTAATCAGTCATTTCTTGGTGTAAGCACGAATACATTAGTTTGTGTTATTATTATTAGTTTATCTTGGTGTAATTGGACCATCTCACTGCCATTGAGTACTTGATGGCGATGTATTATTGTTTTTCCAAAACACCATGTAGTTTTTGGAGAGGAGGGGTATTTTTTGGAAAGATTGCTGCAAATGAAGGAGTTCAATGCAACAAACTTTCCAGCCAATACTCATACCTGTCTAATTTATATTGGTGAGTAAACTACGAATAAGCTAATTTTTTTAGTTTCTCTTGGTTGATTTTTACTTACTACATTTTCTTTGTCTTGCGAGGAGGTTGTTTGAGCACCGGGCTGCTGCATGACACTAAGGTTTGTTTACATATCATATGATCTCTTTATTTATATTAGTGCTACATGCTTTGGAGTAATAGGAAGAGCTCACCACCATTCAAATCGGAGATGATTCTTACTTACTTACTACATTGTCTTTGTCTTGTGAGGAGGCTTCTTTGAGCACGGTGCTGCTGCAGGACACCTTTTTCAACTTCAGGTTTGTCTACATGCATATCATATGAGCTCTTTATAATATTATGTGCTACATGCTTTGGATTAATAGGCACATTTTCTGGGTTTTGCGAGGATTCACTGTTGCAAGTCTGGGCTTTGTATGTTCCAATGGGGGATGATAACCCGGTTTGCTATTTTTGGCATCGTATTTATGCAAAAGCAGAACTTGGCAATGATACATTATAAATCAGCAAGCATTGCAATTGTTATAATGTATCATTGTCCTGTTAGATTTTTACATGTGCACATTCAGCGACATCAGTGTAAAGCTTTTCGTGATTATCAGAATCGATGGGCACATTCGGCTACCATTATCTTTGTCTTGCTAGGATTCACTGTGGCCGTACCAACACCAGTGCAGAAGGAGAAGACATGACTGTATTGATTCTTACTTACTTCTATCATCTTTCAAGGATAGTTTACTTCCCATTTGGATAACATTGCAGGACATTGATACATCTGTGCTTTTGTTGTTGATTGGATGATGGCATCGCAAGTCAGATGTGAGAAACGTTGCCCTTGCAGATCTTAAGTTAGCTTCCCTTCAGATGTAATCTCTTCAAATTTGCTTTCAGGTATTCAATTGCCATGCATTATTGTTTTTCCAAAACACCATGTAGTTTTTGGAGAGGAGGGGTATTTTTTGGAAAGATTGCTGCAAATAAAGGAGTTCAATGCAACAAAATTTCCAGCCAATACTCCTACCTCTCTAATTTACATTGGTGAGTAAACTACGAATACGCAAATTTTTTTAGTTTCTCTTGGTTGATTTTTACTTACTACATTGTCTTTGTCTTGTGAGAAGGCTTCTTTGAGCACGTTGCTGTTGCAGGACACCTTTTTCAACTTCAGGTTTGTCTACATGCATATCATATGAGCTATTTATAATATTATGTGCTACATGCTTTGGATTAATAGGCACATTTTCTGGGTTTTGCGAGGATTCACTGTTGCAAGTCTGGGCTTTGTATGTTCCAATGGGGGATGATAACCCGGTTTGCTTTTTTTGGCATCGTATTTATGCAAAAGCATAACCTGGCAATGATACATTATAAATCAGCAAGCATTGCAATTGTTATAATGTATCATTGTCCTGTTATGTTTTTACATGTGCACATTCAGGATTTGTTCATAGGCACATTCAGCGACATCAGTGTAAAGCTTTTCGTGATTATCAGAATCGATGGGCACATTCGGCTACCATTATCTTTGTTTTGTGAGGATTCACTGTTGCAGTACCATCAAAGTGCAAAAGGGGAAAGATATGACTGTATTGGTCCTGCAAGACTCTTTTTAAAAATTGGAATAAATTCGTAACCATCAAGTTCTCATAAAATGAATTTAATCCAGTTTTTGTAAAGAGCCTAGCGGGCCGGGATAGGTATGCAACTATAAAACAAGAGTTGTAGTTGTGTTTCAAGGACGGTTTGTTTCCCATTGGTGAGTGAACTATTATTATACCTGCTCAGAAAATCAAAATGTATGAGTATTTGGTCGAATTAGATGTATGTTGCACTTAGGTCTCCCTGTTGTAGGAGATAGTTAAGGTCAAACTTTGTTCATGCTATATTTGCTAGATGTATGAGTAGTATGGCATGTTACATAATAATAAGAGAATTGTATGGGTATTCGGCGAGTAGTGAACTTTCATGTGATAGATGGAGCTTTAGCCAATGAGAGGCTGGTGTACTCACTCTTGTATGTCAGCAGATTGCTTCTTGTTTAGACGCAATCAACCTACACATATGAGCGGGAAGTGTACTGGCTCATTTAGCTATATTGACAGTAGAAGTGCTTATCCTATAATGACAGCAGAATCACTTATATGTGAAGATGCTTGCAGTGAATCTTTCTTTTTTATTTGCCATGTATGCAGTTAGCATAAGTTACTATTCTACTAGTTAGTAACATGAATCACATGAATTTTGGTGAAATCACATGCTTTGCAGTAGTTCTTTATATTATACAACTCATTATCAGTTACGTTTTGTGGTGAAATTTGAGCAAGTTGTACCTTGTTCTCTCTTCCATATAAGATGAGAATTATGTCATAGGTGTATGCCAGGGCTTCGGCAACCCTACCACACAACCTAAACTGAGATGAAGCTGTTTGTTATACCCAATGTAACATGTCCCTCCTTTTCTAGAAGATAGACACATTTGACTCTTTTTTTTCAAACAGTCAAGGAACTTAATATTGGTTTTATTAAGTTTGTTAATTTTTGAAAAAAAGTCAAACGTGCCTATCTTTTAGAACCGGAGGGAGTATTCATATGATTATAGACAACTCTATTAGTGGGTCATATTATCTTATTACAATGGTTGTTCTGTCAACTATATATAGACAACTCAAAGCTTTGTTTCATTGTTTCGCAGAACTCTCACATCTGAGGTCGACAGACTACTTCGACGTCTTGTATATAAGCTTCTCTGATCCAAGGTATCATTATAGAACATCACATAAACTGCAAACTGCTAAAACACACAACCTTCTAATCTAGGGGTAGTAATAACACAGGCAAAAATGTATGTATCTATTTTGCCTTGTGCAGTTTTATAAATTTAGGATTGTGAATGAGTGTAGTGAATGGATGTATAAACGGTTGTATGATTTTCAGAGTTTGAATGAAATGTGAGTTAGTTGAATGAGAATGGATGTATTTCAGTGGGAATGAATTGAAAATTACAGGATTTCGATTCAGTATTGCAGGTTTAGAAATGAATTGTATTGTATTGCAGGTTCAGGAAAGAACTGTATTGCAGGTTCACAGATGAACTGTATTCCAGATTCCGGAATGAATTGTATTCCAGGTGCAATTGTAACGCAGAGCTTAACGCTTGTCAGTGTTTTTTTTTTAAAATAATACAGTTTCTTCAATGAGAACAGACGTTACACAAATCTGTTAGTTGCAAAAACACGTGGCAATCCTAAAAAATGTTACAGATGCGTTTTCCACGAATACAAACGTTGACTAAGCCGTTAAAATTTATCCGTTACACGCCGTAGTCTAACGGGAGCAAAAGTTGTTGGATCCGTTACGGCAGAAGGACAGGTGGCAATCGCTGAACCGTTAGAAAATAGATTCCATCAGTGTATTCCGTTACTTTAACAGTTAGAGTATCAGTTAGGCAGACGCAACGGTGCAGGGTGTTTCGAAACAGTTACGAAAACTGCCAGCTGGCAAACGGATAAACAGTTACTGCACAAAAAACACCGTTGGATGTAATGTTACAGTTAAAAGTTGTTTATCAGTTACTGCCCACCGTAACGGGTAGGCCGTTACAGTAGGTTGCCACGCGGCACGGTATGATGGTATGCCTCATCCGTGACAATAATTACTGCAACAGATGCATATGTTGATGTAATTATAATTACACCAACGGCAGATCCGTTGCTGAAATTATTGTAACACCAACGGCGTCCCGCCAACGACCACTCGCCGTTGCTTTTATTTTTTGCAACGGCCCAGGGCCGTTGCTGAAAAGGCAATTTCGTGTAGTGACAAAGCTTTTTGAGAAAACCCATTCAGCTTGATCTTTTATCTGAATTCATACCAGAAGACAGTGCTGAAATTGAAGAAGGTAATGTAATTTGTTTTTGTTTCCAATTTTATCTCTTTGTTACCAATTCACTACTAGTTACTGATGATACTTACTACTATTACTTTTTTTTTTTTTTTTTGCAGAGTTTTTGGGGCCTGTCAGATGTAATGCTAGCACCAGTGGATCTGAAACGTGAGGGTTGAACACTTGAACTTCATGACACTGGCATACTGCCCATGACTTGAGAGAGTTTCTTTCTTTTATGTTTGCAGTCTCTAGACTCTTGAGAGAACTTTGCTAATCTTTTTTAAGTTTGTAAGTTTAACATTGTATTGCTGTAATGCAGTATTTATGTGTTTTAAGACAAATGTTTTTATATTAAGTATGAAGTATGAATTATGAACTATCCTCTGTTTGGTTTGTTTATAGTGTATGTTTGTAAATCACAGTGAAAATGAAACTCAGTCACTCACAGGTAGAGAACCTGAACCGTACTCGTTTGTACCGGAGCCGAAGGTACCGAGTAAGGTACCGGTTCTAAATCTCATAACCGAGCTTAAGGAGGTACAGGTACTTGGTATTGGCCAGAACCGAGGTCGTCCGTACCATGTGCAGGCTTAGTATTAGCCATCCGCCAAACGGCATAGTTAATATGCGACATTGGCATAGGTCAAAGGGAGTTTGGCCTAGGCCAGAGTGCATGGCGCACTCGGATATGCGAGTTAAGGGACTTGCATATGCACACTCAAGCCATCAAGGTGATGGCCATTCAAAAGGATGCATATGGGCTGAAATGCATCATTGGCCTAGCAAAGCCATAGCACGCGTCCAGCGCATGGCCTAGCGGTTGGTTGATGGTTACACGGTTGGATGCTTACTTTATAGCTTTCTAATAGCATAGGAACTGCCCCTAAGGCTTAGGAAAGGAATGAGATCAGATTGGACGGTTAGGCCAACTGCCCAGTGTAAAGTAGATGCATAATTGCTTGGCAGTTATTTGTAAATAGCTTTGTAAGGCTATAAATATGTCTAACTTGGTGATGGCGCGGGTAACCATAACCAGGAGAGTTTGTGTAACCCCAAGTGTGCAGAAATAAAAGGAAAAAAAAGGTCTTCGGCCTTGACATAAGTTCTGAGTTGTTGCATATTGTATCTGATTTGGCTTAGGCGTATGCATAGCTGTTGTATGTGTGCTTCACAGGAGTTTGGCTAAGTGATTGTGAGCAGAACCTCTGTTTAGTATGGGATAAATAGAGTTCAGTCAAGGAATTTAAAGGAATTGGCTGTGGCGAAGTAGGTTGAGGCTACATTAGTGGATGTAGTGTCGTTGTACAAGGTTGTCTTTGAGTTTTAAAGTTTACCCTTGTGACAATTCGGGTATCAGAGCCCAAGGTTGGGTTTCTCTGTTCACGTTGGCTTAAGATTGGCTTTGAGAACTGTTCTTGAGACGGTTAGAGATTGCATCCAAAGTGAAAGGATCTACACTTGGAAGGCAATAATCGTATAAGGATGGGACAAGGGTCAAGGCTTAGATTTGCAAAGAGGGTGTGTAAATCTAGCAACCATGAATCATTATTAGCCAGTCAAACACGAAGGAGGATGCCTTCAGAGCAACTTGAGATGGGAGAATCAAGTTGTTCTACATATCAGAACTTACTTGAGGGTGGTATTGGTCACGCTGCAAGTGCTGATAGCGTTCAGCACGCTGTTGGGAAGGCCCAACAGGATGGCACAGATAAGGCTCTGTGTGATGTTGGTAAGGATCAACATCAAAACATCAGCCGCTTACTTGGGAGTAAGGCACACAGCAAGAAGAAGATGTCTTCTGGGCTGATGTACATTGATGCGAGAATCAATGGAGAGTGGGTATTGGTAATGGCTGATACGGGTGCAACTAAATCTTTAATTCATGCAGAGATTGGCATGGCATTGAACTTGACAGTCACTAGTGCGACTAGTACCATCAAGGCTGTCAACTCAGAACCGCAAAGTTGTCGAGGCCGGGTTCGCAATGCCGATGTGCAAGTTGGAGAATGAAAGGGAAAACTAGATCTTCTAGTGATGGATATGATTTCTTTTGCGCGGCGAAGGCGTCGCCACTTCCTTATAGAGATGGAATATTGATTCAGCACCATCAATATCCATGCTTTATCCCAAGGGTGAGACAAAGAGATGACCAAGACAAGACAATTAAGCCATGTCTGTCTGTTGTCCAGGTGAATGAAGGATTACGTAAGGGCTTGACTACTTTCTTAGGCGTACTTGTGGAGATTAAGCCAGGAAAGGTAGTGGAAGTCGATGGTGAAATAGCGTATGTCTTGGAAGAGTTTGCAGACACGATGCCTGCAGAACTGCCTAAGACATTACCACCAAGGCGTAGGATCGATCATATGATTGAGTTGGTGCCTGGTGCAAGACCCCCTGCACAAGCGCCATATCGTATGTCACCTTTAGAACTCGAGGAAATGCGCAAACAGATATCAGAAATGCTGGATGCAGGCTACATACAACCGTCCAAAGCCCCATTTGGTGCCCCTGTACTGTTCCAAAAGAAGCAAGACGGCTCGCTTCGTATAAGTGTTGACTATAGAGCATTGAACAAGCTGACCGTGAAGAACAAGTACCCACTTCCGCTAGTGGCTGACTTGTTTGATCGCTTGTCCAAGGCCAAGTACTTCACCAAGTTGGATTTGCGCTCAGGATATTACCAAGTGCGCATAGCAGAAGGGGATGAGTCCAAGACGTCTATGGTGACAAGGTATGGCTCGTATGAGTACCTTGTTATGCCGTTTGGCTTGACGAATGCTCCTGCGACTTTTTGCAACCTGATGAATGACGTATTCTTTGAGTATATCGATCGTTTTGTAGTCGTATATTTGGATGACATAGTCATTTACAGTGAGACTTTGGAAGATCATGCGATGCATCTTCGCAAAGTGTTTGCAAAGCTAAAGGAAGCAAGTCTGTATGTTAAGAAGGAAAAGTGTGAGTTTGCCCAGACCACAATTACTTTCCTTGGCCATGTAATTACGCAAGGGTGAGTGCACATGGACCAGAAAAAGGTTGAGTCCATTGTGGATTGGCCTGAGCCAAAGAAGTTAGGAGAACTTCGATCTTTCTTGGGTTTGGCCAACTATTACCGACGATTTATTGTTGGCTATTCAAAGAAAGTAGCGCCTTTGACAGATTTGTTGAAGAAGGACAAGTCTTGGGCATGGACTGACGAGTGTCAACGGTCATTTGATGAGCTTAAGCAAGCGGTCTCGACAGAACCCGTGCTACGCTTGCCACAATTTGTCCTACCGTTCGAAGTGCATACGGATGCATCGGACAGAGCATTGGGAGGAGTCCTGGTGCAAGAGAACCATCCAATAGCTTACGAGAGTCGCAAGCTAAACGATGTCGAGAGCAGATATACGACCCATGAAAAGGAAATGTTGGCCGTGATACACTGCTTAAGGACGTGGCGCCATTATTTGTTAGGAACTTATTTCATAATAAGGACGGACAATGTGGCCATTACCTTCTTCACCAGCCAGAAGAAGTTATCGCCAAAGCAAGCAAGGTGGCTTGACTTTTTGAGCGAGTTCGATTATAAATTCGACCATAAGCCAAGGAGGCTTAATTCTGTGCCAGATGCGTTGAGCAGAATATGTTGCAGCACTGACCACGATTGAGGCTGATTTGTTGCCTCGAATCAAAGAAGAGACGAATAAGGATCAAGCTTGTGTGCGCTTGATCAAGCAGATCAGTGATGGGGTCATTCGTCGATATTGGATAGATGATGGGATCATCTATGCCAAGGGAGGTAGAATATATGTACCCAATTCAGGGGGACTAAGGAGGGAACTCTTGCGAGAGACGCATGATTCCTTGTGGGACGGTCATCCAGGCATTGAACGAACTCATGCATTGATAGCTCGTTCATATTACTGTCCTAAGATGGAAGAAGATGTGGAAATGTACGTTAAGACTTGTTTAGTGTGTCAATTGGATAAGACGGAAAGGAAGAAGGTAGCAGGTTTGCTACAGCCTTTACCGATTCCAGACAGGCCATGGAAGAGCTTGTCAATGGACTTTATCAATGGGCTGCCGAAGGTGCAAGGCTTTGCCTCAATAATGGTCATTGTTGATCGCTTTTCGAAGTATGCTACATTTATTCCCTGTCCCAAAGTCTGTAATGCATATGTCGCAGCGGATCTGTTTTTCAAGCATATTGTCAAGTATTGGGGTCTACCAGAAGATATTGTAAGCGATAGGGATTCGCGTTTTACAGGCAATTTTTGGACTGCCTTGTTTGGATTACTTGGGTCCGAACTGAAGTTTTCTACTAGCAACCATCCCCAAACCGATGGTCAGACATAGAGGGTGAATGCTTTGCTAGAAGAGTATTTGCGTCACTATGTGACTGCAAGCCAAGGTAATTGGGTGTCGTTGTTGGATACGACACAGTTTTGCTATAATTTGCACAAGAGTTCATCTACGGAGATGAGTCCTTTCGAGTTAGCAACGGGTCAGCAACCCTTAACACCTCATGAAGTGCCTAAGGCTAAGAAGCAAGGTGCTTGTCCAGCAGCATACCGCCTTGCAAGGTCAAAAACTGAGATGACTGAGCAAGCGCGCGATAGTTTATCCAAGGCGCAGAGAAGGGTGAAGAAGTATGCTGATATGCATCGGAGAGATGTGGAATTTGAGGTGGGTGGCCAAGTTTTTCTGAAGCTAACGCCCCAGATTTGGAAGAAAATCTCTAGCAAGACTTCGCTAGAGGCTTGATTCCAAGGTATGATGGACCTTTTGAAGTCATGAAAAGAGTTGGCAAGGTGGCTTATAGGCTGATTTCGCCGGAACGGCTTAAAGTGCACCCAACTTTTCATGTGATTTACTTAAAAAAGTTCCATCCTGACCTGCTGGATGCCTCGAGACAGGAATCGAGGAGAGCACCACCAGTTGTAAGGTCGCAATTTGATAAGCAAGTAGAAGTGATACTTGACGATCAAGTGAAGGGGCAAAGCAAGAAGAATAGGAGGACCTATTACTTAGTTAAGTGGCATGGCTTACCTGAGTCAGAAGCTTCTTGGGAGAAGGATACTAACTTGTGGAAATTTGAAAAGAAAATTCAGGATTACCTTAGGACGAAGGATTCGACGAGGGCGTCGAATACAGTTGGTGGGGGTGGTTTATTAGCCATCCGCCAAACGGCATAGTTAATATGCGACATTGGCATAGGTCAAAGAGAGTTTGTCCTAGGTCAGAGTGCATGGCGCACTCGGATATGCGAGTTAGGGGACTTGCATATGCACACTCAAGCCATCAAGGTGATGGCCGGCCAAAAGGATGCATATGGGCTGAAATGCATCATTGGCCCAGCAAACCCATGTCACGCGTCCAGCGCATGGCCTAGCGGTTGGTTGACGGTTACACGGTTGGATGCTTACTTTATAGCTTTCTAATAGCATAGGAACTGCCCCTAAGGCTTAGGAAAGGAATGAGATCAGATTGGACGGTTAGGCCCCAGTGTAAAGTAGATGCATAATTGCTTGGCGGTTATTTGTAAATAGCTTTGTAAGGCTATAAATATGCCTGACTTGGTGATGGCGCGGGTAACCATTACCAGGAGAGTTTGTGTAACCCCAAGTGTGCAGAAATAAAAGGAAAAAAAAAGGCTTCGGCCTTGACATAAGTTCTGAGTTGTTGCATATTGTATCTGATTTGGCTTAGGCGTATGCATAGCTGTTATATGTGTGCTTGACAGGAGTTTGGCTAAGTAATTGTGAACAAAACCTCTATTTAGTATGGGATAAATAGAGTTCAGTCAAGGAATTGGCTGTGGCGAAGTAGGCTGAGTCTACATTAGTGGATGTAGTGCCGTTATACAAGTTTGGCTTTGAGTTTTAAATTTTACCCTTATGACACTTAGGGAGAGTGTAAACATATTTTATAAAAGTGCTAAAAAAGGTGAAATCAGAATCCACCATCTCCTGATTCTCCTCCTCAATTCTACCTTCACGGTTCAAAATTATATCTAAGCCCAATTTTGTGAGATTCTCCGAAGGGGGTGAAAAGTGTCATGCGACCTCTCAACTTGGTCCTTGAAATTTAATTGATGTTACAGAGACAAGATAGTTTGCACAGAAGGTAGGGCCATTTAAATGAGAATGTCAAGTTAACACTCTTTCAAATGAGAATGTCAAGTTAAAAAGTTACTTAAACACTTCAAGTAATAGTATCTTAAACACTTGGTAACCATTGTGAAAAAGCAAGAAAGAAAAAACACTTCCGAACAGCTAAAGGTAACCCAGGGAGCACAGAACCCTGAGAAAAACAGTTTTCAAGGAGGAAATGAAGGAGTCCCAAACACTGCAGATAAACAGAACTACCTCCGCCACACAGAAAGTGGCCAGGTATCAACCGAAATCAGAGGCGGTGATGTAACACAGGCAAATAGATATTGCCTTTTAATCGTATATGTCCTGGAAAATCAGTAGTTTGGATCTCCCGACGTCCCCGAATGCAGCAATGTGCCCTGTTACATTGCACAGAGACAGATCGATACAAATCTTGAGAACGCCAGCATAGTAATAATATATATGAAGCTATTCTTCAATATCCACAAAATCACACTGGGATATGACTTGGTATCAGGTAATTAATTACCTTTGGATGTGCACAGAATCAGCCAAGACCCCATTGTACACTGCAAAAAATTGGAAGTAAAGGCTTCCTAATCCTTATTATCATTCTCAGTTTTCTTGTTGCATCCCTTCAATGCACTTCTCCCTTTTTTAACCCCAGACTAAGATAGAGGTTATAAGTAATAATTTAGTCAAATTATCAAACAAGGATTTCCATGTATCTCTTCATAGAAGAGTTCTCAGCCGTCCTTTAACCTGAAGCATCAACGCCCTCAAGGGGGGATAATAAATCATCCAACTCTAAGAAATCACCCTCGAAAATTGTTGGATCTGTACACAAATTGTCCGCCATGGCATCATAAGATATGATGCCACCACCAGTGACCCCATCCGTCGATTTTACCTGCATACCATTCATTATAAGATACTCTGACAGCAAATTAACCAAAATGAGAACATATATTAGTATGAGGAATGAGATGCTCCAAACACATGAAAGCTGACAAATCTTTAACATTACTTGACCAAGATGTCACTCAATGCCTAAAATTGTACATGATATAGATCTACATGATAACAAGTGAAAATGACCTACTCCTTTTGCCCAAAAACAGAAACCATAATGTCGTTCAGAGTTTAGGGTCCCAAGCATCTCACATGTATAAGAAGCATTATCCCACAACTGAACCAAAAACCTTAACCTTAGCTTGCTGCCATTTCTACATTATGCTTCCTTTTCTACTTTATTTATGAAGAAAGAACTAATAACTATTATGAAATTTCACACGTATAAGGAAGTACCATTTGAAAAACTACAACCAAGATTATGAGGATAAACATTCAAACTTATCTAGTTCAAACAACAGGCCTTCGGGAGCAAGCAATAAATGTATATTAACAATGTGTCGTTCAAACTTGGCATGTAATATGATGAATGTAATTTGCGAAACCGAAAAATGTGATAGGTCTTACTAGGTTATCGGCTTGAGGAGTACCCACTAGTGACCCAAATCCGCCATCTGAAACTTGCTGGGAACTAATCACATCATTCAGCTCACGAGTCAATTTTGACGGACAAGTCTCAATTTCATTATCTTCGTGAGCCAACTTATCCTCATGTGCAACAACCTTTCCACTGGCAGATAATAAAGAGGTATCATGCTTTTTAGAAGAAGCATCAGTGAGAATGTTCTGCGTCGCGGCAATGCTGTCACCATAAGGGACATGTTCAACTCTGGTTTTCCTTGCAGATTTCAGAAATACTCGACATAGAACAAAAGCATCCTGCACGTGACGAACAATTCAACATTAAGTCAACAATACGGACACGGTATCAGTGCGTTGTGTCCAGTACGCTAGTATGACACGCCAACTTGAAAAACGATAATACGGGGACACGGTATGCACTATAGTTTCAAATAGATATATTATATATAAGGTCGCAAACTGAACAAAAAATGCATACATGTATATATCATGATGGACACATTTAAGATAAACTTAGCAAAATACTAGTATACCTGTATGGTTAGTACAGAAAAGGCACCACATAACCATCCAGTATCTACTTATCTTCTTGGTGTCATAGAGATGTAGCTATAGATCAGGCTTGTAGCTCAACTGTCAAGTGAACCACTAGATAGGGGTAGAGTGTAAGCAAAGAAGTTTGAGAAAAAAACAGAGAGAAGATAGGTGGAAATTTTATATTTTTTGTTTTTTCTCCTATAACTCAGCCGTATTAGAAGTATTAGTACGGGTGTCGGTGTCCATACGTATGAGTACGCCAAACAAATGAAATTTGCCGTGTCGTCGTAACACAGGATACGGGACATGCAAATTCTTATTACCTTCTACTGAACATATTTTCTAAAAACAGAGGGTATTGGCAGGGTGGGTGATATGGCTAGTACAAAGCAAAGATTCCAAGTCCAGTACTGCATCTAATATAACATTGCTTCTCTCCATGGGTTAATTTAAATTTTTATTATGAACGTAAAGAATTATTATAAAAGAGATGTGCAATAGAATCCTGGGCAAGCTTGCATACTCTTCCTACACTCTGCATCACAGACACACACATGTAGCACAAACTAATCCCTTTGGTCTTCAGTTTCATAACAGGAAGACAAATATAATCGAATATGCTACAGAATAACAACGCATATGATTCTTTCAGCAACTCACGTGTATATGTACATATATTTTGATTGGATTCGGTAACTCATATTGCATTCTACTTCCATTAGCATGCTGAAAATATGAATTTGACTAAGGTGCAACTAATATCCTGAATTTCTAAATCACAGAAATTTTGATCCACTGAACCGGATAAAGATAGCATGGACTCTTAAGCGATCTTTACAAACTAAAACTAGAGTTTTAAACTACTCTCAATTAACATAAACTGCTTCCAAGTTCACCATTAACTATACTAGAGTTTTGAACTACTAAACTGTTTCCGAAATCACCATTAACTACATCTAACCATGCAACATATCTTAGAACCGAATAACCAGACCAGCATTGCAACAGAATCAACATATATGTATAAAAACAAACAAGTCATAACAGAATAAATCAATAAAGTTAGGGTTTTCAATTCATACCTGTTGATTCTCAATTAGGGCATACTCAATCATAACCCAATTAGTCTTAACGGAAGAACGAGAAGAACGATTTCTCCTATAAAACACAAAACTCCATTTAGTTCCTAAAATAATCTCTCCACCAACACTCATAACATTCCTTCTTGTTCCTTTACACTTCCAATACCCACCTTTACCTTTCCGTTTCTCCGAATCTTCAATACCCATTCTCATAGTATAACAATAAGAATGTTTCTTACTTCCGCCATTACCATAACAAAAAGAAGAAATCTCAGATAAATCACAAGGATCAAACTTGTATAAATCAATCTCTTGGATAAAATCAATACCAAAAATGTTGTTCTGTAAATTAGAGGAAGAGGGTATTATTGATAAATTAGGGTTTTGATTGTTGTTTTTATTGTAAAGATAGAATGATAAAAGTTGAGTTTCGGATGGGTAAAATCGTATACCAGGTGGAAGTGGTGCAATTAAGGATTCGCGAATGTTAGGGTTTTTCAGATCCCCCATGAATATTCGTAATCGGATGAAGAAGAACGCATTAGAGGAAAGTTTTGAGGATTTTATGGTGTGGGGTTTTTTCTCTCTTGTTTCTCTCACTATAGACTTCGGGTAAGTCTTACGCGGAAGAATGGTAGCGTCGCTAAGAAGCTTTCTTTGCTTAATTGGTCGAGT
>JAJJMA010075146.1:4699-15758 GCA_023529015.1 Papaver nudicaule
ATATATATATATATATATATATATACGAACTACGTAGTGCTTGATCCCTTCTTAAGGGGTACGTAGGCAGCCATATTTCATGGTTCAGCACCTAATAACAAAAGAAACAAAATAATGAGACTCAGAGTAGCCCTCTAAACTCTCAGGTCACTGATCTTACTCAGTGTATGACCTTTACTCAGCACGAATATGATCTGAGTAAGAAACAAAATAATGAGACTCAGAGTAGCCCTCTAAACTCTCAGGTCACTGATCTTACTCAGTGTATGACCTTTACTCAGCACGAATATGATCTGAGTAACAAATCAAAAAGATGTTCTCACTGAAAGAGTGGGGCATTAACATTATAAATCAATAAGGTGCTCTCATAAAAAGAGTGAGGCATAAATACTATGATTCGATATGGTGCTCTCACAGAAAGAGTGAGGCATTAATAAACTCTCAGGTCACTGATCTTACTCAGCGTATGACCTTTACTCAGCACGAATACAATCTGAGTAAGAAAACAAAATGTTGAGACTCAGAACATACTTTTTGAGAACATACTTAACCAAATATGTGAACCACCACAAAAAACATTAATACCCGCAGAAGAGTAAAATGAAACTAGTTTCTTACAGGACAAGGTTCAAGAAGAGATAGTTAATACAAAAAGAGAACTGATTGACAGAAACAAAAAACACAATGATTACACCCCAGACAAGTCGAATCCAAGCTAGAACACTCATAATCAAAGGCAATCAGTCCCATTCTGAGCACTAAAAAGAACTAGTGCATCATTGAGGAGGATCCCTCATGCGCGCAGCCAGAATAGCAGGTAACTCAACAGGTGGGGGACGAGGAATGTAAGTGTTGGTTTTGGACTCAGCATAATCAATCACTTCATTGATATTGTTGACCATCTCCACTTGTGCAGCATACTTAACCTCAGCAACTCGGATTTCAATACTGGTATTAAGCTCGGATAGATCGTTCTTCAACTTTCCAATATCAGCCCAGGCAGCAGATGTACGAGCACTCTCAGAATCAAAGGAAGATTTCCAGAATGTGGTTTGACTCTCTTGTGTCACTAACTCTTTCTGTAGTTGATCAAATTTTGTACTTTTCTCTTCAAGTTTTCTCTGGAGCGCTGAGTAAAGCAAGAAGAAAAATGTAAGCAGGCACTGAGAATAAGAAAAACAGTAAAATACGAGCTTGTTATGAAAAATATCAATAAACAATACCAATCTACCTTTTTTAACATTTCTTCATGTCGTAAACAAGCCACTTCATTATCAAAGTTGCAGGCGAATTGTTTCAATTTATCTAAATGAATTCGGGATTCATCCTCTATCGCCCTAAGACGTAAAATTTCAGCACGAGCATCCCTCAGGGCTGCAGACTGGGCAGTGAAGCTAGATTCAAGACTATCCCTCTCAAACGCCAATGAACGCAGGGAATTTTCTAAAGTAAGAATTTTCCCAGATGTGCCATGAGAGGAATCTTTCCACCAACTAATTTCACTAGTTGCGCTCATCCTAAAAGAGTCATATTCGTTTCTAAGAGATACTAACTTATCTTTTAGTTCGCAGCACATAAAGTTTAACTTGTTGGAAGCATCCATCTTATGGTTCCATTTAAGCATCATTTTTATTATCTTAAGCTCTAACGAGGACTCACGTTCACGAAGGCGAAGGTTGTCAAGGTACAAGGCCATATGATCCGAAGGGATTGCCACTAACCAGATAAAGATAAATTTAGAAAGCATTCAAGCAAATACAATCGATATAATCAAAGGAGTGCAAAGAAATAAATACTTACCAGTGACTTTAGATTCGGCATCAGATTTCTCTTTACGTGCTTTCTCAACATTAGCACGCAATGTTTCTGCTTCACGCTCCAATTCCTCAATGCTTAAACACTCATCATCTTTTAAGGATTTTTCGAGCTCAGCAATGCGTTCTCTTTCAACAATCAATTCTTTCTCATACTGTTTGTCGCGAGCCTCAAGCATCAAGGACTTACAGTGAAACAATTGCCGAAGAAGATAATTGGACTGGTGGGCCTTAGCCATCTATACAAAGCCATACGAAATCAGAAATAAAATAATACGTATACCAAATGAGAATAAAGGAAAAAGAAACTTACCAGAAGAACATTATTCTGAGGCAACCCGTAAGCTTCACCATCAGCATACTTAAACAATTCCTCAACCGAGGAAGGAGGGGCCAACTCAAAATTCTGCCCGACATAACTTGAAGGATTTGCAGTCCAAGCTTTTTTCACAATCTCAAAGGGTGTAGCACGCATACGAGCCCGCAATGCTGCCTCAACACCAGAATCATTGGTACTTGGAGTAGTGGAAGACCCAGAAAAATAACCATGGTCGAGACCCCAACGAAAAATGGCATTATCATTTGAAAGATCAATACCTTCAAAATTTGAAACTGAACTTTTCCCTCGGGAATCATGAGAACCAGGTGCCATTAATCGAAGTGGACTCTCCATTGATTGCTTTACGGATTCTAGGATCTCAGCATTAGCTTCAACTCGTTGTCCCTCAGTTTCAACCTCAATATTGACTTGAGCTTGAGTCTCAACATTAATGGTCTCACTAGATGTCTGGGCAGCATTACTCAAAGCCGCTTTAAGACTCCATCCCAAGATAGGAGAAGGAGCTCTAGGAAGTGAGGACAGCACACTAGAAACCCCGACTGACTGAGTACTCGATGCCGCACCACCAAGATTACCAAACCCTTTCCCAAAGGAGAACTCATCAGTCGTGCGAGCAGGGGAAGGATACTTAATATCTTTGGGACGCCTTTTCTCAGCATCAGTATCCTCACTTTCCTCATCATTTAAGAACATACTTTCAAACTGGCTCTCAGGCAAATCACTCCCATCACGATAAGTAGATCGCAGAGGTGACTGCTGCACTTTGTGCTGGGATTGACCCACTAAATCAACACGAAAATCTTGGTCTTGAGTTTCTCCACCACCTTCCACCTCATCATGATCCAAATGAACAGAATGGCCCGCACCATTTAAAGTCTCTTCATCTTCATTTTCAGGGCTGTCGACTTCATCATCACCGGTGGGAGAAAACTTCGCCTTTTTAGAAACCTAGTTGGCGGATCAGACAAAATACGTGTTATGGGGCACAATAGTAGAAAAGTTAAAATGAAACTTAATAAAATTACAAAAAAACGTACCCTGTCATCTCCAATACCATCACCCTCTTCCATTTCACCAACTTCAGAAGCAGTCTCAGCTCCTTCTGGAGAGGCCTGTAAAACAAAAAGTAACTATATAAGAAAAGTCCTCACTATGAAAGGACGCAGTATATGGCAATAATTTTAAGAGGAAAAGAAGAACTCAGCTGTATCCCTCACCTGAGCATAATCAAAACTAAAACCAGTGAAGTTGAAGGCCCAAGGACAGTAAACTCCATAACGATCGGGATGACACTCTCTGGGAGGCCCAGTACGAGACTTATCGTTCCATTGCCAGCCCCAGGCCCAGGGACCAATTATCTCTATAGGAGTGGAGTCCCATTTAAAGTCATGAGTCTTACGCAAAATATCAGAAGAAGGCAGAGGAGTGGGTTCCTCATTGTTCTCAGTACCAGGAACAATGAGTGATTCGAGCTCTTCTAAGAGACGAACTTCACCCCTCTTACGAGGAAGACGCTTGGGCCCGACACTCCATTTAACTCTGTTGGACGGAGCCATGAAATCACCATAAGTCTTGTTAAAATTTTCAAAAGTATACATCTTTTTCTGTTTTGTGTCAGGCTTATAAGACTTCATTTTGCTAAGGCCTCTGGAGCGAAGACGGCACTCACCAAGAATCCTCCACCAATTACCATTGTAAATAAATACGGGACGAGAATAAGAAGCTTTGCCTTTCTTAGGCCTATTCCTGTGAGTCAGAACATCATAGAAAAAGGTATCTCCATTTTCGTAGAGAGGAAGACGCATTCCAGCCTCAAGAGCACCAACAGTTGTCAGGAGATGCTGAGAGTCGTAAGGATAATTCTTTATCATATCATATGTAAGACGGTCCCCTTTTTCAGGATCGAAAAAACGAACTTCAAACCCTTCCAGATGATGACGCCTTTTAAAATCTTCAAGGTCAATGTGCTTATAACTATTACAAGGAAGATCCAGCCGAGACTTTTTCTTTTTGTTCTCATTCTCAGACCCTTGAGGAGGTGGCTCAGGGAATGGAGAATGAGATTTTGGTGACTGCTCTTTGGGAGATTGTTGAGGAGCAGGAGAACTAGGAGGAGCCGATTTCTGAGACTTCCTTTTACCACGAAGGGAGGCAAGCTCTCTACCCGCACTAGAAGTTGCTACGGCTTTCACAACTTTAGGATTATCTTTGACAGGACTATCCTCAGTATCATGCTGGGTAGATTCAGATGGTTCAGTTATAGCAGACCTAAGCTTTCTTGGTTCCTTTATACCTTCTTTGTTTAAAGAAGACATTGCTGAATAAGAGAAAGCCGAGTCAATAAAAGTATTTATTAAGATATACTCACAAAAAGAGTGGGACATCAAGATACAAACAAGATGTTCTCATTGAAAGAGTGGGGCATTGAAATATAAGTAAATATGATGTTCTCACAGAAAGAGTGGGGCATCAATGTTATAATAAGATGTTCTCACAGAAAGAGTGGGGCATCGATGTTAATAAGATGTTCTCACTGGAAGAATGGGGCATTAATGTTATAATCCAATAAAATGTTCTCACATAAAGAGTGGGGCATTAATACTCTGAGTCCATATGTGTGCTCACCAAAATGTCTGAGTTCAATATTATGTTTAAATAGGGTGTTCTCACAGAAATAACGGGGCGTCAATATTGCGATTCAATAATATGCTCTTACAGAAATGATGGGACCTCAAATGCAATGATGATACTCAATAAAATGATCTTACCCAAGTAATGGGGCAACATATATTCATAAAATAAAGAAAGGGAGGCATAAAACCGTCGAAACTAAACAGCTCAGCAATTATACAAAGATGATAAATAGGGTAAGTTCAGAAACAGTGGAGCAATGGAGGCAAGAATACTAAAAGTTGCATGATTTCACTTCTGCAAAAAAGAAAAACGCATCATTTCCATGAGACAACCATCACAACAGAGAACAGGGGCAAAGTATATATACTTTTGTATAAGTATGTTCTCTATTATGATGGTAAGCCCCAGGAAAATAAGTACGATATCACACAAAATAGTTCAAGCACAGTAGCAAGAGCAACGAATGTAAGAAAGACTGCAAGATCGTTTATATCAGTTTTGACGAATCGAGAGGATCATATCATAAAAACATCCAGTACCAGCAAACACACAAACAAAGGAGAAAATAGTTATAAACCCTAACCCTAAATCATACACATGCGATGATTAAAACCCTGATTTCCGTAGGAGATTTTAGCAAGATTCTTTAAATTTACCAATGTTCTCTGCTACTCTAAGAATTTTGGATTCTGTTAGGGCATTGTCCGGTCAAACCCACTAGCGTTGGTATGTCAAGCTAGTTGTCAGTTTTAGGTGTCAAAATTCAATTCTTGATTTAGCCTACTAGAGTTTAGATTTCGGAAATGGGATATAGACAGAGTAGTAGAGACCTTGAAGACAAAGACTGTGAAGACAAAGAAGACATCAATTATTCTTCATCGACAAAAGGTTAGTAGGAGTTATGACTTTATGGATATTCTTCTATTCTACTTTCTCTATTCTTTCGAAATATAGTCGACTACTTTAGTAGTGATAATAGCGATTGAGATCGTGTTCTTGTGTAACATGGCTTTATGTCATGACCAGTATTTGATCCCACGAATACTGTGAATCAAGAATGCATGAGACAGATTCGACACCATATGTCCATTACAATGGTTTGCTTGCAAACTGTTATGTTGGATATGGATGAATCTAAGGAGTACTCTTGAGCAAAGAGCCTGTGGATCACAGTTGAGGACGTTCTCACGTCTAAGTTCTGGCTCAGCCCAGTTCTTCCAGCGGAATCCGAATTTGACCTAATTTGACCAGCAGACGGTTCCCGAACCGGTTTGCGTACCAAATACTTGGGAATTCTCCTGAGTTCGAGATGTCTAATTTGTTCACGTACCGGTACGTGAACCTGACGTAGATATCTCACTGGTTGTCGAATTTGGTGAATATTCTTTTAGAATTTCACTCTGAGTCAAATTCCAAACTCCTTTATCTCTTAGATGGACTTGTGTCAAACATAAATACCTTTTGTGTTCCATCTAACGATCCTCAATGAGTCAATAAGATAAGATTATCTCTGGTCTGTTGGATTCCTATCTTGAAGTGTTTTTGAGCCAACAAAACACTTGGCAGATAAATCTAAAAAGGAATTTCAATTGAGATTAATCTGTATTACTTGGTTGGCAAGTTTAGGGTTTCCTTAACTTGTGGGACAAGTAATTGATTGCTTAATTCCAAAGCAACCTATCTTATTGAGTGCTATAAATAGAGGTGTCTACGGACAAATACCGCAAGCATCAAGCATACGTGAAGGTCCTTAGGGAAGGTAACGTAAACTCTTTTCACTTCGGTGAAAGCTTGTTGTGGTATAGTCATCCTCTATAGGTTGCAGCTCCTCTGGGAACTCCCTACGACTATAAAAGACTTCCTTAGAGAGTTGGGAAGCACAGGTAGATTGATCCCTTTGTGGTTGATCAGATTAACCTGTAACCTCAGTAACCTATCTTAGTTCTTGTCTATTCTAAAGTCCGTCTCTTCTGATATACGGCTATTCAAGAACTTGTTAAGTTACGTAAAGGTTGGAAAGGTAGCAACGCACGGCTGCACTCGGTGTTGTAAGATCTAGTTGGCTCCAGTTATATAAGTTCCTTAAGTGGTTCTTCTTTTATAACTGAGGTAGATACAGATTGGGCATTGCTTACTTGGTTTGCGTGTCAGCCCCGATTTGTGAAGTAGATTTCCGTATGACCTGGATTTGACAATCCGAAGGAAGTCATCTTGTTTATGGTAAACTGATAGAGGACAGTTACACCATAAGTCAACAGTTTTGGTTTAAAACCCAGTATTGCTGACAAAAGCCTTTGGCATCGGTCAAAAGCAACTCCTAGGCCTGTAACGGACGTCAGCTAGGGGAATCAAGTGCGTGACGATCTGTGGGGGATCCAGAGACGTAAGGAAGGCGACAGTAGCCAATTCGCTTGGAGGGCTTGAGTTGGTCTCTGCTACATCCCAGACCGAAGTCTTATAGTAGGCTAGCGTTTGTAGTCAGTTTGTACTGGGCGGTGTTCAAAACTGGACGAGGTCCCGAGGAAGGCAGTTTCCTCGTTAAAAAACGTTTGGTGTCTTGTGTGCTTTTACTTTCCGCATTATAACTCTGATTTATAATTAAAGCACCAAGTAGTACGTTATTACCTAACTGTTGAGATTACTCCAGTTAGAGGTTTGGATATTGATTTTTGAGATCGTCCAGACTTTACCATAAGACTCACGAGCCAAAACGATAAGTTGGTAGTATTTCGGTACCCCTTCTTTTTCAGTTGGTATCAGAGCAGGTTAACACACTAAAGACGTAACTGTCTGTGTTTAACTAGGCTTGTGAGTTATGGCGTACATAAAGAATTGGTTTGTGTCCACTGCCAATTTGATACACCAAAAATTACAATGCTTTATTCAGAATTTGTTGGGTTCTGATAAGCTTGTAAATTTGCTCGAGGTTCATCGTAATGAAATCATACGACAACATACACTCTAGAAATTAGAACTCATGGAGCTCCTTAGTTCTGAAACATTTCGATATGACCCACTCCGGCAACACCTCCAAGATTTTAATGCCAGTTTTGGAGAATACATCGAAAAAATTCGAGAGCTAAGTAAGTATGCTAATAGATTGTGTTTTAAGTGCGGAAACCTTGGACACCTTGAAAAGAATTGCCCACTTAAGGTGTCAAGGAGCTTAAAACCTACTAAGCATGCTAGCAACATGAGTACCCCTTTGGCTAAACATGGTAAGAAGGCTAAATACTATGTTCCAAAGGAAACCCAAGACAAGAATCTATCTCACTGTGGCGACTGTCATCCTGAGGTATGTGAGTATCCCTATACTCACGTCTACTCTCCCTAAAATCCATGACAGGATTTTCTCATCATGTACCTGCTTGTGTGATGAGAAAAGTGTGTAGGGAAGTAGGAGTAGATTCTTGTACATATTTTAGTCTTTTTGGGTTTATTGGTAAAATTACTTGTATGTTGAGCCGTTACTCCAACAAGATAAAGGATTTTTGACTTTTGTAGCTCTCAAAGTCAAAATCATAAAGGAGAATTAGTACCCTTGAGAAAATAACCTGTCAATATTATCTCAAAAAGGGAAACACCTTAGTTTCCTAAAATTGGAAACACATACAATTTCAGTTTTGTATAAACTCTTAGGAGTCCCATGCAAACAGGAATTTGTATTAAGGTAAAACTAGGATTTTTAAGTAAATCCGAATTCTGATACAAATCAAATCTCGTGATCAGGGCTTGCAGTCCCCTATATATATCCGAGATACCGCACCACTCAGAGACAAAGTATTCTGTCTCCGTACGGTTCGGGTACCGCCCCCAGGTTTTTGTATCAGAAATTCTCCTGAACCACGACAAGTCTTCCAGATCTTCTCAGATTTGCGTCAAGAACTACTATAAGGGGTATTTACAGTTTTTGAATCAAGATTGTTGTGAAGTATGACGAAAACAAGAGGAAAGTCGATGACGAATCCCTTGATTCCACCAAAAGAGAGCTCCGCACCAAAAGGAAACAACTATCACTATGATTCAAACTCAGGAATCACTTTCTATGATGAAAAGTGCTATCAAACCTATCTTACCATCAAAGATAGAGCTCTTATTGTAGAAAGAAAACTGGTGAATAGTATAAAGTTTAATGGTGTGGTACAATATGCAAAAGCCTTTAAACTAGGCAGCATATTTGATGGTCATGGAGAAGCATATGAGGATACTGTCAAAGAATTCTATGCCAACATTCATGGATTCAATCATGACGACATATGCTTTAAAACAATGGTTGGAAAAACAGTAATGGATATAAACTGTGATCTTATTGAGTCTATTACAGGTCTGTCCAACAGAGGTATTATCCTACCTAGATCTGGTAATATGAGACCAACCACTGAAGATATCTCCAAGGAATTGATAGGTCGAGAAATTTCATGGACTGGGAAATTTCCAACTAAAGATCTATCTATAGAGTTGAAAGCATTTGGAAAACTGGGATTTGCTAACCTATGTCCTTCCATGATGGTCAACTCGTTGTGGAGTCGCGACTTTGCAGAATTGGTTTATTACTTGAAGAGCAGAAAACGAATTAACTTGTGTAATATGATTGTATTTTACATGAGGGTAATGACTGATAATGACAAGAACCTTGGGTTTCCATGTCTCATTGGAAGGATCTGTGATCATTACAATGTTAAACCCATGGGTAAATTGTCTGGCCGTCCACAGTCACTCAATGATAGCTCTATTTGCAAAATGTTGACTAATGTTAACAAACGCAAGAATAGTATGAACCAGGGTGATCTAGAATCAAATCATTCTGCAGAGGTAGAAAGCAATAATGAAGTTGTGAGTCTACTCCACACCATTGTCAAGAGACAGAAACGTCTTGAAGATAATATACTTTGTCTACAGAAACAACTCGAACTCATTGGTTCAACACATCCTGATCTCCAATACAGGATGGAAATGACCATGGCAGCATGGAGCAGTTCAGAAGAGTTAGAAAACACCACTGGCAGTGAACAAAGCTAAGTCTTTGTTTGTTTTCGTTTCTTAGTAGATCAGATTAGTTGGTTCCTTGTGAGAACTTGTTCTTACTTTTGCCTAAGGAATATAAACTAAATCTGTTTAGTAGTTTGCCTTTCATGCTTTTTAGAGTTTTTCAAGCATGTACTACTTTATTTCATTAATAAAAGTTCTTTTTAGATGTTATTAATGATGTTTGCAATATTTGATTTGTTTACCTCAATCTTATTGCAAAACATAAGCTTTTTCCATTGCTTCGGTAGTGACGTAAAGCTATGTCTATTTACAAAAGTTATGCTTATTCCATTACTTCGGTAGTGATGCAAAGAAACTTTTGATTATATGATTTTTAGGGTTTTCTCAAACTCAGAATCATATAACTCTCTTTCCAATACTGGCTAAGGAAAAGAGATTATCAACAAAGCAACACTGGATAACATTCAATTGTTCTTGTCCAAGTTAGTCTTTGTCAGTTGTTCTATTGAATAACACCACATTGGGGAGAGTTCTTTTTGAACTTGCGCTTAATAACAAATCTTTTTGGGGAGGGTGGATGTGGAATATTAGGAGAAAGTGTATCTTTATTTCTCCATAAGGTGAGAACTCAGGTATCTAGTTGTTCAGATTACCTAAGTATACCATCTTTTAAGCTTGATATGCGAGTACTTAGCTTCACCTGTTCTTATAGGTGTATGAAACCCTAGTTTCCATCTACTTTGTCATATTTTTGTGACAAATAGGGGGAGAATACATATGGTTCTTACTTCTTTTTGGTTGCATTCCCATGCATAACCATAGGGGGAGAACATATCATATGCTTACTTGTTGTGCTTTTCATAAAGTATCAAGTAAGGGGGAGTAATTATAAGCTGAGAAAGCTTCGTATCAAGAATGAGTAGAATCACTTTAGAAGTTCTGATACACCAACTTCAAAGTTTGCTCAGATTCTTACTCAAACGCACAAACAACATGTGGGATGAGCATACCAAACCCACGTAAGCCTAAGCATACCTTTATGGTTGTTTGAGCTGGATATGTTGTGACTGCTGACTACGGATTCATCAACAGGAGTTTAATGAACACATCAAGACTCAAAGGAGAAGTTGAAGAATTCAAGAAATCAAGAACTACATTTGGTTAGTACTTCATTGTATATTATTTCAATCCATATGTAAATTGATTTTGTCACTAAAATTGACAAAGGGGGAGATTGTTAGGGCATTGTCCGGTCAAACCCACTAGCGTTGGTATGTCAAGC
>JAJJMA010075181.1:0-13391 GCA_023529015.1 Papaver nudicaule
CGTCTCTTCTGCTATACGGCTAGTCAAGAACTAGTTAAGTTACGTAAAGGTTGGAAAGGTAGCAACGCACGGCTGCACTCGGTGTTGTAAGACCTAGTTGGCTCCAGTTATACAAGTTCCTTAAGTGGTTCTTCGTGTATAACTGAGGTAGATTCGAATTGGGCATTGCTTACTTGGTTTGCGTGTCAGACCCGGTTCATGAAGTAGATTTCCGTATGACCTGGATTTAACAATCCGAAGGAAGTCATCTTATGTATGGTAAACTGATAGAGGACAGTTACACCATACGTCAACAGTTTGGTTGAAAAGCCAGTATTGCTGACACAAGCCTTTGACAGCGGTCAAAGCAACTCCTAGGCCTGTAAAGGACGTCAGCTGGGGGAATCAAGTGCGTGACGATCTGTGGGGGATCTAGAGACGTAAGAAAGGCGACAGTAGCCAATTCGCTTGGAGGGCTTGAGTTGGTCTCTGCTACATCCCAGACCGAAGTCTTATAGTAGGCTAGTGTTTGTAGTCAGTTTGTACTGGGCGGTGTTCAAACTGGACGAGGTCCCGAGGTTTTTCTGCAAGGCAGTTTCCTCGTTAAAAAAATCTCTGGTGTCTTGTGTGCTTTTACTTTCCGCATTATAACTCTGATTTATAATTAAAGCACCAAGTAGTACGTTATTGCATAACTGTCGAGTTGACTCCAAAGTAATCTTTGTCGATGTCTAACAACTCCAGTTATAAGTTTGGATATTGATTTTTGAGATCGTCCAGACTTAAACCATAAGACTCACGAGCCAAAACGAAAAGTTGGTAGTATTTCGGTACCCCTTCTTTTTCAAAAAGAGGCAGAATAAAATGGCAACTAAGCATTTGAAAAACCTTCGCTAGGCTAAGGGAGGCATCATCAAAAATTTCCATCTCCTCCATAAGACCTTTGCCAACTCGGATATTACCTTCGTGCGTCTGAAATCCAAAGTGGTCGGACCTCGAAGGGGTAATCTCCTCACTTTCCCCTTCGCTATATTCACGAGCAGGCTCTTGAAACAAATAATGACTCTCCTTATCAAAGACGGTACCGGGGGCTCGGCCAGTGCGGTCATCAGTTTGTTCCTCACTTTCCTATTCGTTGTATGCTTGAGCAGGCTTTTGAAATAAGTAATGATTCTCCTTGACAAAGACAGTACCTGGGGCTCGCCCAGCACATCCCTTAGTGGAACCCTCATGACTTCGGGTAACATTATCCACCATACTGACAGTCTTCCCCCCAGCACCAGGCGCAAGATCATTTTATGAACCGACGGTACCATCTCCAGGACCCTCCTCGGGACCATGTTCGGATCCACCTGGACCATCATGGACACCCTCGGTGTCCTCCTCGGCATCACCGCTAGGACTCCCTGAATTTCCGCCTTCGGAATCATCATCATCATTATCATCATCGTCATCATCACCCGGACCATTCAAAAACTTTTCTAGCAAGCCTCTCCTACGAAGCTCATCCCTAGCTAAGGTTACATATACCTCCTGATGAAGTAAATACTTATCACCAGGAAGTATGGCATCCGAGTCACGCGCACCAATAGGGCCATAAGTAGGACGCTCAATGCCAATGGTCCTAAAAAGAGAACGACCATGCTTTCGGCAGGCCATACTAGTAGCGAAGGCAGTAGTTAGAGCAGATCGGGAAAGAAGTTCTTCGACAGCTTGACCATGTCTTAGCTGATGATGCACAAGGGCAAAACCAGTCACCATGTTCCTTACACTCGCCTGACATTTAAGACGAAATTCTTGTTCTTCGGACAGCTGCTCAGTGCACTTCGTCACCTCTTCCGAGCGACGCTTGCGTTCAAGCTCAAGTTCTTGAGAAAATCTGTTCATATTGGCAGAACGACGCTGACGTTCTTCGGATAGTTCTCGGGTCAGTTGTTTAACCTTGTTTTCAGCCTCCGACTTCCGTTCGGACTCATTCACCAGCTGATTGGAAGCATCGTCTCTTGCCGCCACGGCATCAGCAACCTGCTTCCGCAAATTGGCTTCGATGTCTATAAAACATAAAAACGAAAAACATCAGAATGATAGGACGATCAAACTCACTCAAGGATACTTAAGATACAAAACAAAAGAAAAGCTGGGTTAACTCCCTACTTTCTTTAAATATCATATATTCCGAAACCTCATGTTGATTAGAGAAGCGAGGCGCATAGGCATTCTTCCTAACATCTTCGGAAGTAATGGCTCCAATCTTAGCTAGTTCTATTCGATACTCATCAATGAGACGAGCAAAATAGTCTTTCGACTTCTTAGCTGTGGCAAGTTCCAGACATATATCACTACAACTCCTTTCCAGAGTACCATTTTTCGTAACCAAATCGTTGTTGACATTCTTCAACGCTGCCAGCTGAACCTACAAATTTTTGATATTCTCCTCTAACCTTTCAATCAAAACCCACCCAGAAGCACTGATTGACCTCTCCGAGCGAGCTTCATCTCGCTCTCGTGTCAAATGATCCACATCTAGTTGGAAAAAATGATTCTCTCGGGCCAGAGTTGCATTCTTATTTGTCGCCTCCTCGAGAAGGCGCTCGGCTTGGTCCCCTCTTTTTCTCTCTTTAACAAAAAGACCTTCGGCTTCTTGTCTTTTAGTCCTATAATAATCCACATCTTCTAAAGCTTTGTTCCTCTCTTCCAAAAGTCTACCACTATCACTTCGGTAACTCCCACTACCCGAGGCACTATGGGACGCTTGTCGACCCTCTCGAAGTCGGTCAAGAGCCAATCTGGCCTCTTGGAGTTTTTTCTCGCTCTCTTCCAGCTCGCCTTTTTAAGCAAGCAGCAAGTTTGTTCTTAGCATAACGCTGCAAAAAACAAATATGTACATAAATGACAAAGATAAAAAGACTTACATATTGAATTCTTTTTCGCAAGAGCACTACGAACTTTCTCTCGAGCCAGCTCCTCTTGCATCCGGTAAAACTCTCGTTCAAAATACTCAGCCTCGCCAGCCTGATCGAAGTTATGAGCCAAAAGGCCAGAGGCATGATAGTCACCCTGACAAAAAAAGATTGTAGATAAACAGTTAACACAAAGCCTCAGCAACATCAACATAGGGCAAAAAGCACGAAACCACAACTCACCGCTTAAAGAATAGCCAATCTCTCCTCATAGGACAAGGGTGGACGACGAAGGTCATAATCGGCCCTGGGACAGTCACCTCCAAAGATATCACCTAACTTCCTGCAGAAATCAGGATCTAAAGGACGCCCCAAGGGATTCGTAGTATAGGCTTCAAAGCGAGTTGAAACTTCAATAGTAAAATCACTAGGATTATGGTTTTCAAAAAGGACTTCTTTAAACCTCTCCGCAGTATATGATTGCATATATTTACTAGCGTAACTCGGAGCAGGCGGAAACTTCGAACTTTGCGGAAAACTGACAACAAGTTCCTTGGAAGAATCCATCTCGGCAAATGAACCATCCCTTCGGGGAACAAGAAGGTCCACTGGAGTGACAATTCTTTCTGACGAAAGAATAGAAGGCTCGGTAGCAGTAATTGTGGAAATTATCACCGATGAGGCAGAGGCACCGATGATAACACTCGGCATAGAAGAATCTGTAAGCACAACGTCCGAAGCGGCACCAGTGGCAGCAACCATAGGACCTACTATAGCTGAGGCAGAGGCACCGATGGTGGTAATAGGCAAAGTAACGAAAGGATTCACGGCACCCACTTGTTTAATAACCGTCTCAGCTGTCATCGGTGCTGATACATCCTTACTAGCATTCGTTTATTTCATTGGGGGTCTCGTAGCAGCTCGACGACGTTTGGGCAGAACTCCCCTAAGAATCTTCTGAAAAACAGAATTTTTCAATGACTGCGGAACTTCCAAATTTCCCCAATACTCAAAATCCATCAGATCATGGCTAAGGTTTAGGACACCTAAAGACTCTCCCTGCAGATAAGGACCCGTCTTTCTTAGGAAACAAATATAGGCAAGTATGAATACTCTAGAAAAGAACGTAGGAAAGTATTTGTTACCTGCTGCATAGTCTCCTCATCTGTTCGGGAACGCTTTAAGCTGCCCGAAGGCTCCATGGAAATAGCCTTACCTTTCCCCGAAGGCGAGCGAGATAACCCTCAGTCCTCGTCAGAAAAGTGAATGGAGAACAAATGATGAGTTCGAAAGTCATGCCCTGCATCAAACTCGCTCCGAGGGAAAAAACGGCCAGAGTCCTTCCAACCTCGGAGCACGGGACCTTCAAGAAGTATAGGTTCCGAGTACCAGTCTTCATCCATGGAGTAATCCAGGGACCCAGGGATGATATTTTCGCTACCTTCCACGGACCGAAAGCTGACCCCCCAAGGAGCAAATTCGTTGTCTAGGGTTAAAAGGGTTCGTAATGCTTAAAGAAATTCTCAGCAGTAAAATAGAACTTCGCCGTAGATCCGACAGGGAAATTATTTTCGGAGCGAAGAACCCACTGATTGGTGAGGTAAATGAAGCTGCAAGTAAGCTGCATCACCCCTCGAGGTTTAGGAAGAGAGCAAAGAATACGAAGAAACAAAGGATTTGAAGGCTTGTAAAGGGGAGGAAGTAACCCTGCAGACATCAGATGGAATGTCACCAAGAGCCTGTTCTCACCACATTGATACTCCTCAACCAGCTCTGGAGTCAATCTAGAAGAACTAATGGCTTCAATATGAAAGCCCTCTTCTTTGAAGTCCATACCTTTCATCTTTAGAACAAGGGCGTCAACCTTAGAAGAAGACGACATAGAAAGAAAAAACACAGAAAGGGAAGACTGATACCGCCGGCGACCGGAAGTTGCAGAGGCAATATGGATCAGAGGACAGGAAGGTGAGGAAAGTTCAAAAAGAATCGACTTTATGAAACAATAAGAGGAATAAAACAAAGGGTCACGAAGGAAAGCGCGGATAGATAGCCTGATATGAAGTTACGAATTCGGAGTTTTCACGGAAAGAAAGCGCCGGCGCCAAGGAAGATGGATACGAAGGGGCTAAAGTATTTTAGAGGGAGAACCAAAACTTAAATAGTGAAAAAGGAACCGGCGCTGCCGGTCAGAAGGTAAAAAGCCGCGAAATCCTCGAGTACAGGAAGAACGTGTCGAAAAAGCTCACACCTGGCAAGTAGTGGGGGTACATGGTAAGGAAGAGGTGGCAAAAAGGGAATTTCCTCTCCTCGCATCTTCGATACAAGGAAAGGAAAGAGGCAAATTGTGGAGGGTAAAACCCCTCGGGACACGTGTCAGAGATCCGAGAAGCAAGGCCACGCCAAAGGAAGAAATAACGAAGCCTCGGGACCAAACCAAAGAAAGGTGAGTCTGAGGGCGCCGAACAGAGAATCAGAAGAGGGGGATTCAGGCCCTTCCCCAAAGGACCGAAGCCCCAAAGCCACCTTCGGAGTACTGCCGAAGAAACCGCCTTACTCGACAAGGACTGACACCACCACGATTGAGTCCCTTGTCTTATTAGCTGTAAACCACCCAAGCTCGGCCTATATAAGGCGAGCTTGGAGAGCATTGTAAAGGTTGGAATTTTTGGGTGTTACCTAAGTGGCGAGAGAGGGATTAGGTTTGTATCTCCTCTAGCTCCTTAGGATCATATCCATGTAATAGCAACACTGAAATACAATCTTTATACGTTTAGTCCTTTAATGAATGTCTTTTTACATATCTTCGGTATTGTTCTTGAGGTCTTCGTACCTTCATGTTTAAATAACTGTGTGTGTGAGTAAGATCTGAGGGCTATAAAACATGATGCACCTATGCAAATTTTATACTCATACAACCAAGATAAAGAAATTTTTGATTTTTTAGCTCTCAAAATCAAATTAAAAGGAGAATTGTTACCCTTGAGGAAAAAATTTGTCACTATTATCTCAAAAAGGGAATACCTTAGTTTCCTAAATAGAAACACATACAGTTTCAGTTTGATTAAAACTCTTAGGAGTTTCATGCAAAAAGGAATTTGTATTAAGGTAAAACTTGGATTTTTAAGTAAATCCGAATCCTGATGCAATTAAAGTCTCGAGAATAGGGTATGCACTCCCCTATATATATCTGAGATACCGCACCACAGAGACAGTTTATTCTGCCTCTGTACGGTTCGGGAACCGCTGCCCTAGGTTTTTGTATCAGAAATTCTCCTGAGTCACAACAAATCTTCCAGATCTGTTTAAGATTCACTTCAAGAACGTTTGTAAGGGTTGAATACGTTCTTGAATCAATCTTTTTGTGGAATTATGACAAGAATTAGAGGAAAGCCAATGACGAATCCCATTACTCCACCAAGAGAGAGCTCCACATCAAGGAAAAACAACTATCATTGTGATCCATATCTGGGAATCACTTTCTATGAAAAAGAGTGTTATAATCACTATCTTACCATCAAAGATAAGTCTCTCATGGTAGAAAGAAAACTTGTTGATAGTACAAGGTTTGAAGATGTGTTAAAATATGTAAGATCCTTTAATTTGGGCAACATATTTGATGGTCATGGAAAAGCTTATGAAGGAACGGTCAGAGAGTTCTATGCCAAAATTCATGGAACCAATGATGAAAACTTAATCTTTAAAACAATGGTCGGGAAAACATTAATTGATGTAAACTGTGATCTCATAGCATCCCTTACAGGTCTATCCAGTCAAGGAGTCACACTACTTAGACCTGTGAATGCTAGACCAACCAACATAGATATTTCCATGAAACTAATAGGTCGAGAAGTTCCGTGGCAACGCAAGTTTCCAACAAAAGATCTATCTGTAGAGTTGAGAACCTTTGGGAAGCTTGGTGTGACTAACCTATGTCCTTCCATGATGGTCAACTCTGTGTGGAGTCACGACTTTGCAGAATTGGTTTACTATTTAAGGAGCGAACGAGAAGTAAATTTGTGTGATATGATTATATATTACATGAGGGTAATGACTTGTAATGGCAAAAACCTTGGGTTTCCATGTCTCATTGGAAGAATCTGTGATCTTTACAATGTAAAACCCTCAGGCAAACTGCTAGGTGAACCTCAGCCACTCATTGACAGCTTCATCTGTAAAATGTTAACTAATGTTAACAAGCGCAAGAATAGTGATAACCAAGGTGATGAAGAATCAAGTCATTCTGCAGAAGAAACTCACAACAACAACAACAACAACAATGAAGTTGTGAGCCTACTTCACACCGTTATCAAAAGACATAAACGTCTTGAAGATAATGTTATTTGTCTACAGAAACAACTCGATCTACTTGCTTCGAAACATCATGATCTCAAATATAGGATGGATCTGATCATGGCAGTTTGGAACAGTTCTGAAGAGTTAGAAAACACCACTGGCAGTGAACAGAAGTAAGTCTTTGTTTGTTTTCGTTTCTTAGTAGATTAGAATTGTTGATTCCTTGTGAGAACTTGTTCTTACTTTTGCCTAAGGAATATAAACTATATCTAGAAGTAGTTTGCCTTTTCATGCTTTTTAGAGTTTTTCAGCATGTACTACTTTATTTCATTAATAAAAGTTCTTTTTAGATAACTATTAATGATTTTTGCAATACTTGATTTGTCTACCTCAATCTTATTGCAATACATAGCTTTTTCCATTACCTTGGTAGTGATGCAAAGTTATGTCTATTACAAAAGTTAAGTTTTTTCTCACGATCAAGAAACTTTTGATTGTATGATTTTTAGAGTTTTCACAAACTCGGAATCATATACTCTTTTCCAAAAATCTGGCTAAGGGAAAAAGATTGTAAACAAAGGAATACTGGATAACATTGATTTGTTTTGTCCATGTTAGGCTTTGTATGTTGTTCTTTAGTGAATAACACCACATGGGGGAGAGTTCTTAAATGAGCTTGCGCTTAATAACAAATCTTTTTGGGGAGCGTGGATGTGGAATATTAGGAGAAAAGTATATCTATATTTCTCCAAAGATGAATCAACTTAGAAATCTTCGTTCTGATTTCCTAGTTATGTCATCTTAAACTGGTATGCGAGTACTTGACTTGACCTATCTCTTTTGGTTTTTGAAACCCTAGTCTCGAACTACTTTGTCATATTTTTGTGACAAATAGGGGGAAAATACATATGGTTTTTGTTCTTATGGTTCACAACCATAGGGGGAGAACATCATGTGCTTACTTGATGTACTTTTTCTAAGTATCAAGTAAGGGGGAGTAAATAAATTTAAGAAGAAGCTTCGTATCAGGTATGAGTAGAATCACTTTAAAACTTTTGGTACACAAACTTTAAAGTTTGCTCAGATTCTTACTGAGCACAAACAACATGTGGGATTAACATATTAACCCATGTAAGCTTGAGCGTACCTTTGTGGTTGTTTGAGCTGGATATGTTGTAGGTGATGTCTACGAATTCATCAACAAGAATTAAACGAACACATCAAGACTCAAGGGAGAAGTTGAAGAATTCAAGAAATCAAGATACATCTGGTTAGTACTTAATTGTATATCTTTTGAATCCATATGTAAATTGGTTTTGCCACTAAAATTGACAAAAGGGGAGATTGTTAGGGCATTGACCGGTCAAACCCACTAGCGTTGGTATGTCAAGCTAGTTGTCAGTTTTAGGTGTCAAAACACAATTCTTAATTTAGCCTACTAGAGTTTATATTTCGGAATTGGGATATGGACAAAGTAGTAGAGACCTTGAAGACGAAGACTGTGAAGACAAAGAAGACATCAATTATTCTTCATCGACAAAAGGTTAGTAGGAGTTATTACTTTTATGGAAATTCTTCTATTCTACTTATTCTATCTTTCGAAATAGTCGGCTACTTTAGTAGAGATACTAATAACGATTGAGATCGTGTTCTTGTCTACATAACCATGTGTTATGTTAGTATTTGTTCCCACGAATACTAAGGTTACAAGAATGAATGAGATAGATTCGATACCATCTTTCCATAACAATGGTTTGCTTGCAAATCACTTGTTGGATATGGGTGAATCTAAAGGAGTACTCTTGAGCAAGAGTCCAGTGGATTATAGCTGAGGGCGTATAACATGTCTAAGTACTGGCCCAGCCCAGAACTTCCAGCGGATCCAGTTAAACCCTAATTCTGAGTAACGACGGTTTATGAACCGGTTCGTGAACAGTGACTCCGGATTTCACTCCCGAGTTCCAAGGCATCAAGTTGTACACATACATGTACGTGAACCTCAGATTCGATGTATTGGGTCGTAATTCAGAAGGGCGGTTCACGAACCGTCCAAGGTGAATATTCTCTGGAATTTTCACACGGGTTAAACTCTGACTCCTTTATCTCTTAGTTGGACTTGGTTATCACGAAAATATCTTCTGTGGTCCATCTAACGATTCTCAATGTGTCAATAAGATAAAGATTATCTTTGGTCTGTTGGGTTTCTATCTTGAAGTGGTTAAGAGCTAATAAACCACTTGGCAGATAAATGTTTAATGAATTCCAATTGAGATAAATCTCTGTTTACTTGGTTTGCAAGTTAGGGTTTCCTAAACTTGTGGGACAAGTAACTAGTTGCTTTATTCCTAAGCAACCTATCTTATTGAGTGCTATAAATAGAGGGTTTCAGGACGAAAACCGCAAGCATAAATTATACGTGAAGTTTCTCTTTGGAATTGATCGTAAACTTTTTTCACTTCGGTGAATGCTTGTTGTGGTATTGTTAGTGCATTGTCCGGTCAAACCCACTAGCGTTGGTATGTCAAGCTAGTTGTCCGTTTTAGGTGTCAAAAGTCAATCTTAATTTAGCCTACTAGAGTTTAGATTTCGGAATTGGGATATAAACAAAGTAGTAGAGACCTTGAAGACGAAGACTATGAAGAGAAAGAAGACATCAATTATTCTTCATCGACAAAAGGTTAGTAGTAGTTATGACTTTTATGGAAATTCTTTTATTCTACTTATTCTATCTTTCGAAATAGTCGTCTACTTTAGTAGAGATACTAATAGCGATTGAGATCGTGTTCTTGTCTACATGACCATGTGTTATGTTGGTATTTTTTCCCACGAATACTAAGGTTACAAGAATGCATGAGATAGATTCGATACCATTTGTCCATAACAATGGTTTGCTTGCAAATCACTGTTGGAAATGGGTGAATCTAAAGGAGTACTCTTGAGCAAGAGTCCAGTGGATTATAGCTGATGGCGTCTAACACGTCTAAGTACTGGCCCAGCCCAGAACTTCCAGCGGATCCAGTTAAACCCTAATTCTGAACTAGGCTGTTCACGAACCGGTTCGTGAACAGTGACTTATGATTTTCTCTTGAGTTCCAATGCATCAATTTGTACACGTACATGTACGTGAACCACAAATTCGATGTATGTGGCCCGAATTCAGAAGGACGGTTTGCGAACTGTCCAAGGTGAATTATCTCTTGGATTTTCACACGGGTTAAACTCTGACTCCTTTATCTCTTAGTTGGACTTGGTTATCACGAAATATCTTCTGTGGTCCATCTAACGAATCTCAATGAGTCAATAAGATAAAGATTATCTCTGGTCCGTTGAATTTCTATCTTGAAGTGTTTTTGAGCTAACAAAACACTTGGCAGATAAATGTTTAATGAATTCCAGTTGAGATAAATCTATGTTTACTTGGTTTGCAAGTTAGGGTTTCCTAAACTTGTTGGACAAGTAACTAGTTGCTTTATTCCTAAGCAACATATCTTATTGAGTGCTATAAATAGAAGATTATCGGACGAAAAACAGTAAGCATCAAGCATACGTGAGATTTCTCTGTGGAATTGATCGTAAACTCTTTTCAATTCGGTGAATGCTTGTTGTGGAATAGTCATCCTCTATTAGGTAGCAGTTCCTCTGTGGGAATTACCTAACGACTATAAAGACTTCTCTTGAGAGTTGGGAAGCACATGTAGATAATGTACCTTTGTGGTTGTTATCAGATTTACCTGTAACCTCAGTAACCTAATTACGTTTTTGTCTATTCTGCTATTCCTTCTCTTCTGCTATAAGGTTATTCACGAACTGGTTAAGTTACGTAAAGGTTGAAAGGAAGCAACGCACGGCTGCACTCGGTGTTGTAAGACCTAGTTAGCTCCAGTTGTATAAGTTTCTTTAGTGATTCTCCGTTTACAACTGAGGTAGAGACAAGTTGGGCATAGTTTACTCGGTTTACTTGTCAGCCACCACTTGTAAGTAGATTTCCGTATGACCGGAGAAATCCGAAGGAAGTCACTTTGTGTATGTCAAAGTGATAGAGGACAGTTCAAACATACAGTTGATAATTGAGGTTACAAAGCCGAAATTATTGACACAAGCCTTTAACAGCAGTTAAAACAACTCCTAGGCCTGTAAAGGACGTCAGCTGGGGGAATCAAGTGCGTGACGATCTGTGGGGGATCTAGAGACGTAAGGAGTGCGACATTAGCCAATTCGCCTGGAGGGATTGAGTTGGTCTCTGCTACATCCCAGACCGAAGTCTTATAGTAGGCTAGTGTTTGTAGACAGTTTGTATTGTGTGGTGTTCTATCTGGACGAGGTCCCGAGGTTTTTCTACAGGTTGTAGTTTCCTCGTTAAAAAAATCTCTGGTGTCTTGTGTGCTTTACTTTCCGCATTATATTCTCTGATTATATAATTAAAACAAACACAAGAAGTGTGTTATTAAAAACCTGATCGTTGTTTCCAATCTATCCATTGGATTTACCAAGACCTTGTCTTGTGCTGATCCCTTGAGATCCAAACTCAGGTTATACAGATTTGGATATTGATTTTTGAGATCGTCTAGATCTGACCATAAGACTCACGAGCCCAAGATAGATTCCACTGATTAGTGCAGTGGTATCCTATCTCTTCCCACTAGGGGGAGGGCAGGAGTTCAACTCTTTGTAGTATAAAAAAAAAAGACTCATGAGCCCAAACGAAAAGTTGGTAGTATTTCGGTACCCCTGCTTTTTCAATTGGTATCAGAGCCGGTGAACACATAAAAGACGTAATTGTCGGTATTTGTTGTGGTTCGTGAGATAACGTCAAAATGAAAGGATCGGGCTTTGACTACTCAAAGTCTTTGGGATTGTCTACTCCAAAGAAATCCACTTCATCTATTTCTCAACAGATTGGAACAAATTCTGGTAATCTCATAAAAGTTGCAGTAACCCAGAACGATCCTACACCCGGAAATCTCAATAGTGAACAGACAAAGAAATATGTATCTCTGGGAGAAAAATATGTTCAAAGTTTAAGTGATCTCAATGACGCACTCATTCGTGAATGCTCATTGTCAGAACTCCTAGAACAACAACTCCAGAAATTGGAAATAGTTGTTTAAGAACTCAGAGATTCAAAAGAGAAAATTTCTTCTTTAGAAATTACTCTTAATCTGAGTCAAAATTGTGAACAACAAATTGCGGAAGAACACAATTTGGAGATTCAAAAAATTCTCATCAGTAAAAAGGATGTAGAAAATCACTTAACCAATGCTCAAGAAAGATGCAAAATTCTTGAAGAACAAAATCTGAAACTTATGGATTTGTCTAAAATCCACAGTAAATCAGAAAAGACTTCAAGAAGCAATGTGAAACAAAATCCGCACACTCCACTTATCACATCTCCATCAGAAAGAGTCATCGTATCTGCCAAAGTCACTAAGAAAATGAAGGCAAAACCTTCAGTCACCACGAATGTAATGACTATATTATCTGACTCTTCAAATAGCAATAGTGACAAGCAGAGCATGAAAAGTGGTGGTAGAAGACATGAAATTACATGTCAAATCTGTAAAAAGAGAGGACACCACCAAAAGGATTGTAATAATCAGAAGAAGGACAAGCAGATTGATCAGCTGCAACACACGTTAAACCTTGTACTAAAAAACGTGCATGAACTCTGCAGGCCTAATCAACGGGTGATTCCTAGAAATAAAGCCTACAAGAGATCGCCTTCACCCATGGAAAATGGCAGAACTATTACTGAAAAACGGAGACATAATGATCAACAGTGGATTAAGATGACTTCTTTATCCTCACAAGGAAAGTCTCCGAACAGGACAACCACTCCATTAAGAGACTAATCTCATCTTGATCGATTGGTCACTCAAGAGGAGTTAAACAAAGTGTTGTCTGATTTTGCTAAGCGAAATCACTCCCAAAAGAAAAATTCTAGAGGTTCCTCCCACACTGAGTCATACCATGACGACAGTAACTTCTATGACAAATTTAAGGGAACATCATCTGGCAAGTCTAGACGATGGCGAAAAAATGGTGAGTCTCAGGGAACTCACCAAGACACTAAATTCTAGTGTTGCAAATAGCTTCCTTATTTTAGTACTGGAAATAAGGAATGCTTTACAACAGGAATAACTTTCTGACCTGTCTGGTACCCATTGGAAGAATCCTTCAAGCTGTTAGGGCATTGTCCGGTCAAACCCACTAGCGTTGGTA
>JAJJMA010075185.1:0-13652 GCA_023529015.1 Papaver nudicaule
GTGAAGAGTGCCTATAATACAATCTGCACTAGTGAAGTAAATAGATACCTCTCTAGGGAGAATCTTCCTAAAGAAATCTGGTCTAAACTTTGGAGGTCAAAAATACCACATAGGATACAACTGTTTGTCTGGAGATGTCTTAGGAAAATACTATCAACTAGGGATAGACTTTCTAGACACAAACCTGAAATTGAAACCCACTGTTGTTTCTGTAATCATGGATTTGAGACTCCTGACCATTTATTTTTTGATTGTCCTCATGCTAAGTCAATTTGGTTAGGATTACAGATAGATATTACTGCTATTCAGCATTTGTTTGGTAATTATCATAGTTGGGTTGTCAGCTGGTTTGTTAATACTCAACAAACCATTCACCTTCCTTACTCTATAGACAGTAATACTATATGCAGGTTTATGTGTGCTTCATGGTTGATTTGGAAGGACATGTGTTCTTTGATCTTTCAAGGTATCAAGCCATACAGTGCAAGCACAATAGTCAGAACAGAGAACTTGCAGCTTCAATGTAGTCTGGATCCGGCAGATAATGGTTCCAACAGGAATCCTTCTTTGCTTATTAAAGAATGGCTACCTCCAGAAGAACATTTTATCAAAATAAACATTGATGCATCCTATATTGAGACTAGTAAACTTGGTAGCATTGGACTCACTATTCGTAATTGTGCAGGTCAATGTTTAGGAGCGAAGGGAGTCTATTTTGGCGCCATTCCGTATGCTGAACTGGGAGCAGAATACCTAGAGTGTATTGCACTAAGGGAAGCAGTGAAGTGGGTTGAAGAGTTGCAGTTTTAGAAGGTTATTTTTGAGGCAGACTGTGCAAATGCGGTGAAATCAATCAATGGAAGTGAATTACTGGTGCACTGGACGAATCAAGGAGTAATTGAAGAGGCTAAAAGCAAATTTTCTGTTTCTAATTTTTGGTTTTGCAAGACTATCAATAGACTAGCTAATAACCTTGCGCATAATTTAACAAAGAAAGCAAGGCAAGAACAATCTAATTTTGAGTTCTACAATTCTTTTCCACCAGACATTGTGAGCTGGGTAAGGGATGATTGCAGAGATGTAATTTTTTGATTAATGAAATCTTTTTAGTATCAAAAAAAAAATACGCTTGAATTAAATTATGTTCCGCCGTGTCATGATGAGGTTCATTTAGATCCTAAAATTTCGTGAGGTCAACAATCAATGCAAAAGAAGTAATTGCAATATTGATTCTAAAGCTGAGTTCTCTCTTATTTTTAAGCTGTATACATGACTAACAACCAAAATTTCTTGTGAATTAGAATACTCAACCTCTTGACATAATTAAATCCATATTCTACCTTGAAAGCTACATGAGACTTGCAGGTGTTTTTAACAAAATAGCACTAACTTAATTCTAGATACAATGAATACAACCTACTGACTCAATTCTAAGTACCACGTCCTACCAAATCAGATTATGCAATGAAACAGAGGTCAGTAACATGGTTACTAAAAGTAAGTAACCAGAGTGCTTAAACACTCCTTTGCGGTAAAAAGCTAAGTAGTGAGCCAATTTAGTATCCTTACCTGTAGGTAATTTCCATCATAATGACACCTTCAACTGGAACAAAACCATGAGTAATTTGCAAGTGATTCTTTAGATCTGACAACAAAAGGCGATGCAACAGTCCAAATCCCAATGCCAACTTCCCCACCTCTATTCCTTCCACCTGCAGAACACTCAAGTAAGGATATTGAAGACCCCAGACGGCATTGCACGGTTTCATTAATACATGTCGTATTAGTAGGTCTCTGAGACCATCAAAAAAATATCAATAGAACTGTATAATCATGTATCGTTATTCCAAGTCTCACCAAGAATCTGTGTAGTGGAAAAAGTTCTGTTGTCCCTAGCCTAGTCGTGCGTTTTGTGGCAATTATTAGGTAATGTACTTGACCAGTCAATGTAAGTCAATGTAACGGTCAATATAACAGTTGTGTAACTGTAACGGTCTTGTAGTGTCGGCTGATTAGGACAGCTACTATAAATGTGTCTGTAAGGTAATCATTACCTTGATCTGATTTTCAATACAATATCATCTTTCTTCTTCTAAACTTATTTCTCTGATATTATCAGCAATGACAAATAAACACCAAATTTTATAACTGAATTTGGTTAGTATATATATGTCTATCACAGAGGCCTCTTCAGGTACCAAAGACTAAGCATACTAAATCCAGCTAAGGTTGGCATCCTTCACATTGACCCGAAATCACAAATTGTTACGACACCTTGTGCATGACGACAGAGATCTGTTCAGAAGAAATTTTAGGAAAAATAACGATGGCATTTTACATGGAAGTGATGGTAATTCACACAAACATTGTTATAATTAACCGAGCTCCCGTTCATTACTATTCTTTTCTGATTAGAGCATGCACATTTACCCATTATTCATACCAGAAATCAACTATATCTATCCAGTAATTTGACGCCGTAGTGAAAAAGGAAGTAATTGTACAAATATGGAAAGAAACTCGACATTGAGCTTATGATTGGCCGAAAAACGAAGCAATGCATGCACTTCCATCACCGGTGAGAAATGTTCATTATCAGCTATGCACTCTTATATTCATAGTGGAACAATTAGATAGAGTTGTATGTATTAGTTCCGTAATGCAAAGGTAAAGGTCTAGTAATTAACATAGATTAGAAACTTAAAATATAGAATAATACCGTGATTCCAAACTGTTATCCGTTTCATAGAGGAATCATAGCTTTTGCCCCACAAAGGATACCTCATCTCAATCACAATACTGTAACTTTTGAATAAGAAAAATCGAAATTAATCTTCAAATTTACAGTCAGTTGAGAATAGATCATGTCAAGTTTACCATACTTAACTGAATTCGTTATTGTCATCCTCAAACTGCAAAGGAATAACAGTAAAACCTTATATTCTTATACAGTGGTCATGGACACAATTTCTTTCAAGGTGCAATAATAATACTCTCTCCGTTCCAAAATAATAGGCCAGTTTGACTTTTTTCTATTTTTTCCTAAAATTTAGGAAACTTAATTGAACTAAAAATACTTGATCTAAACTAGTTTTTTTTTTAATGTTTTGTTTATCGTGACATTTATAATGGGTTAAAAAAATTAAGTCAAATATTTTTAGTTCAATTAAGTTTCAAAAAGTCAAACTGACCTATTATTTTGGAACGGAGGGAGTATAACCTAAAAAGAAAGATTTAAAACACAATGAATACCAAACACAAGCTCAAATCAAAATACAACGCCAAAAAGAAGTAACAATGTTAGAGTTATGATTGAATCTTCAAAATTTTATACTTAAAACTTCCTCTGCGATAAAAAAAAATTAAAAAAAACAATTTTTTTCTTCAGGAGTTTATAAAATCAAATGATTTATGAGAAAGGGGTTTTCATACCACTGATTAGATTTCTTCAGATGAGACTTGAGATTAGATTTCTTCTATGAGCTTGTCAAGGAAAGAGAAAAAACCTTAGGAATGACAAAGAGGGAATGTGGGAGATTTGGAGTTATAGGGAAATGAGGAAATAAAGATTAAACTAGAGGACCGCTGCCACGGTGGGTGGGTCGACCGAAGAAATCGACGAAAGAACAAAGAATTTGTAAAGCAAAAAAAAAAATGTAAGCAAAATAGATGATCAGAGGCAAATTTGTAAAACAAAATTTGTATTAAGTTGAAAATGTTCAGAATTTGTCTGACAGTTTTATGTATAATACAATTTCTGGTGGAAAATTAACGTAAAACGCTACTCAAATCTCATAATCTTTGCAATTCTTGAAAAAAATGAAAATTGATTAATAGAGGTGAAGATTTATTGAGGAGATGTTAAAAGAATAATTAGTGAGAGCACATGTGTCATGCATATGCTTGCATTTTACTTTTCACAAATCACAACAAACATGTATATATAGCTATGAAAGGTAACCTAATGATCTTTTAGGCAAAAACTTTAAATTGATATTGATGTTAGTACTCATTGCGTAGATAATTTAAAGAGCTTTCTAAACATATAAATTTTGCGAAAATCCGACGTGTATTTTAAAAGATATGAATATTTTAAAATTACTAAAAGTTATGTACAGTTTTACCCCTCAACAAATAAAAGATTACTTAGTCATTTCCTTTAAAACAACAAGTCGAGTGCACGTGCGTTGCACGTCGACAAACAATAAATCATTTCCATACCCATTTTCCCATTAAAAAAAAAATATTAACATGCTACAACAAAATGTACATAACCTACAGTAGTGGCTGTTTTAGTCTAAAGACTCTAAACGCAAAAGCGGGGAGCCTGTCGTGCTCCCTCGCTCAAAGAAAAAAAGTTTGGCATTCTTTCCCCGTGTTGTTATGAATTATGATATCCCCAAATTTTATCAGTCTCTACCCAGTTTTCCTTCCTCCGGGAATATAGATGCAGGGTCTTCCCTAGAGTCCCAGTTCTTGCATCATGTCTGTCTCTACCCACTCATCTGATGTTCTCAAGTTGATGGTTTGAAACCATAGTCTCTCCCAAAATCTTGGTCACCTGCATTGTTATATATAAAATTAGTTAAGAAGACAAACTAATTGCTTCCCAGAGACAAACGACACTTATGTTTATCCAACTTCTCACGATGAAATGTTGAGATCTGTGACATTTAAGAAAAAATATATATATATATATCCTCATTCTCATAAGAATTAACACATACAACCTAGATCCACTGGATATCGATTAGACTTGAGTTTAGAAAAATCCAATTCAATTCCAAGTAAAGCAGCATAACCAACTATGCCATGTTTGAAAAGTACAACCTTACAAAGTGGCCGAACAACAAAAACCTGACCCTGCAATTACATTCGCCTATTTCAAAGAATATCGATTACTCACAATCATGTTCCAGGCTTCCTGTTTCAGGCTAACTTAGTAGTGTCAGCGCTACGCGCAGTCTAAGAAAAATGAGCTAGTTTTATGAGATATCCCTAGAAATGCAGGGGGTCTAAGGAAATGCTTGTTAGCAGGAAGTCAAAAGCTATGCCATTATGGGAGGCAGTTAAGTGCATGAAAAAGCTAAATCTACAATATGGTATGGTATTAATTAGTGTTTTGAATGAAACATTTGTAAATATATGCTTGCAATATCGAGTTTTGCTATTGCACGCAAACAGCTCTCTTTAAATTTTAAACATGAGGTTTCATCTATAGATCAACCATCAGAGCATTGGCAACCACGGACAGAATCTTATTCTTGGTATCCTCCCTCTATGATTTTTGGTTTCCTAAACAAAAACAAAACTTTCTATCTCTTCCAATCTAAGTATATTTCTGAACACATATTAGTATTTGAATTCCTAATAAAACGTAAAACCACAGAAGAACGAATTATCTAATTAAATTTGTTCATGTAACCCTATTTTAATTAAACTTTGAAAAACCCAAATTGAAGCAAAATTATCAAAAATTAACTTCATTGGACTCAACCCCTAAAATTACAAAACCCTAGAGTTGCAAAGCATCAATACAATATGATTTTATCAAATTAAGATTTAGAATCATACCTGATCGAAGAAGATGAAATAAAACTAATTTCTATCACTAATTGAATTAGGTCTAATTCTCTGAACCACCACCATCGTTAGCAACGGTTCAACTTTTGGTGAAATCGACAATATCTTCTTGGTTATAAGAAAACTGATGGATTAATCATCGTCTTCATCATTAATTGCTTGAAATCAAACCAAACTTGAGTTCTCTTATCATAAAAATGTTAATGAAGATGATGGATGTTATGGTTTGTTAATCTGAATGGAGGTAGAAGAATTTTCGAGAGAAAGACATAGGAAAGGTGAACTTCACATTTGCCTCTACTGATTCTAATATTTACGGAAAACCCAGTGAAGACATAAGGAAAACAAAGAGAAATGTATAGGGGTAACATAGTCTTTTCAGGTCGGAAAAAAGACCAACCAAATCGACGGCCTTGAGAGATAAAAATCTAAAATCCGAGGGACCCTATGAATAGTACACACGGAATTTTTTGTTCTGGATTTCTATTAATCAAACGGCTACGTGTGAAAGTTGATAAAATCGACGGCTATGAAGAGTGAAGGTTTGATAAGTGTTGTTTGCATTAAAGAGGGGGAGATATATTACTTATTTGTCCTTCCTCTTCGGTTTATTTACGCTATTTACCTTTGTAGGATTTTAAAATAAAAGATAACTTAGTAATTTAGGGGGTCTCCTACCAAAATCTTTTTATCAAATTGACCAATTTTGTTACTCTACATTTTGCAAAAAAGTGGCCATAAAAGGGACTCCCTCCCTACGGGCCCTCCGGTCGGTCGGCCCAAATAGTAAAAAAATCAAAGAGAAATCTTAAAAGGTGTGGTCGTAGTGGCGGCTGGAAAGATTTCTTTTTTTTTTGGTGGAAATGGAGAAGGAAGCACTACAAAAACAAGTTGAATCCACGTGCGTTGCACGTCGGCAATTTTTTTTTTTTTTCATTCGCATTTTTTTTTCGAAATGAAAAAAAAGACATTCAATTTACCCAAAAAAAACATGTTATAACAATTTTTTTTGAAAAAAAACAATAATTTAGAAATTAATATATTAGCACTGATTTATCAGTCAATGGTACTACACATATCACACAATCGAAGGATATCTTGAAAAACAACATTTCTGGTACATGTTCCAGTAATACCCGGTAGGACCCCATCCCTAACTAATATTTTTGTTGTCACTCTAGAAACTCCCCTGAACAGCTTAATATCCTGGTGTTCTCGAAAACTTTTGATTGCCTTTCTTTTTCTTTCTCAGCCTCGAGAGCAACAATTCTCGGACTTCGACGTTGTACAAAACCCATTGGATTACCTTGTAATGAATCAAAAATCTTGTTCAGAAACAATTCAAATAAGTACAAAAAAATTCAAAGATTGAATCATGTGAAAAACAATTCACAAAAAGCACAAACTGAACTCTTAAACCTTAGAATTAGAATACACACCATTCTTGGTGTAGGTACTCTACATAATGATGTAACCAATGCTACATGTTAACCACATACATGGGATATTATCAATGCAAAAAGAAAAAAAAATTGACCCCAGAACTATCTATGCAACAGTAAAATATAGCTTTACATAAACCATACTAAGATACTATCAATTTGCTTCAAGAATACTTTTGGGTGGCTGTAGAAGGTAATCCAGAAACTAATAGTCTCACATGATTTTGATTCATATGGGAACACAGTAACATCATGGCTCCTTCTGTTTAGAGTATATATAGTTCTAATTTCTAATGATAACTGGTGGAGGTGGGAAGAGCGTGGGCATTCTACATTGAGCTGTTCTCATTTTAGTTGTACCCACATGATGATAGGTAACGACATAACGTTAAGCACCGGTAAGATGTACCACTGTATAGCATTTCAAGAAGATGGAAAGGAAATTTCTAGTGTTCCTAGCTCTTCTTAATTTAAGTTTCCTACCTCTTTTATCCGGAACTTGATCCGAAACTTGATCCATATGCAATATTACTTCATTCTGCTTTATGCTCTCCGGGTGATTAGTTAGAAACTTGTGCACTTGTTGCACCTGTAAGAAAATTATGGGAAATCATAAATCTAGGAGAAGGGAGCCCTAGGCAGAAACTACTACGACGATGGTGATGAGTATTACTTTTATCTGTGTGGATAAGCAGCATAATCGGGGAATGCGAGCAGTGAGAGAGTAAAATCTGACACAGTAGCATTGTCTCCTAGAAGTTAGCCACTAATCGAGAGGGTAATAGCACTCTATGTATTCGTTACATTTTTCTGACAAAAAAGCATGCACTCATTATGTATGATCTGTCAACAGGCTTAGAGTAGAGTGCTACTGAAACAACATTTTTCAAGAATATTGCATCATTGACATTTCAGGGTCTCCCGATATAGCTAAGTGTACATAAAAAGCACATCCAAATTTAACTATAGACATCATGTATAATATGTGATACAATGACCTGCATTAGGAGGCTCTATGGCGAAGTATCACGAAAAGCACGAAACAAATAAACAGATGAGATGTAACTTACCTGCTCGATGCTGTAATTCTTCTTTCTGCATCACTGAGCTAAGTTTGCATCTTCCATTTTATAATAACAACTTTTTGTGTAATGAGCCTAGTCAGAAAAGAAGGATTTGGATCGAATTCAGCGGGTTAATCAGAATTCGCATCGAAATAGTGAGAGAATATTCAGTTTTGTGAACATCTAACAGGAAAGCTTTGGATTTGCATACGTTAAAGACAATTCAAATAGCATTAGACGTGGAAATAGATAACAAATCTTCGGGAAATCTCAAACCATCCAAAATTTAAGCAAAGTTCTCTCAAATAACTTTATAGAACTGAACCAATAAAATTCCCTTCTTCATTCATAAAACGTACTTGAAATTAGTGAGATGAAACATAAATAGATGCTATATTTGTCATAGAAACACAAATCATGGAAAACCCCTAATGTTATATTTATCAAAGAAACACAATCATGGAAAATCCCTAAAAGTTACAAAACCCTAGAAATTCAAATTACAATACAAAATAATTTATTCAAATTAAGGTGTTGTAATCACATACCTAATCGGAGAAAATGAAAATCCAACTAATTTATCATCAGCTGGATTAGTCTGACCGCCATCTTCATCACCAACATTAATGGATTCTTGTTTGAGAGAGATAGTCGTTGACTGACTCGTTGTAGAAGAAGGGGGTGAAAAGCTTTAGTTTTTGGATAATGGGTATTTTGATAAAAGAAAAAGGACTACTTAGTAAATTCATCGTTGAATAAAATTAGAGTCAGATGGACGGTCATTATCACTTACGGCATAGGATCCAATGACTCAGGCTAACAGGAAACACAGAAACTTTTTTCGGAATTTAGAATCATCCGACGGCTGCTTTATGAAGTTAGAAAATCCAACGGCTATGGAGGGTGAGCTGTATAGATTGTGTTGTTTCCATTAAAAGGGGGGAGATGCTGAGCAATAGTGACGGTAAATTACCGTCCATTAGCTAGATTTTCCGTCCGTTCATTTGGTGCCGCAAAAAGGCTATTGTGACGCCATATGCACGGTTGTTCTCTCACAAATTCAATCGTGACAGCAATGATGCCGTCACACTTGACTCTCCTATTGTGCCGGCTTGACTTTCTAATGGACGGCATGTCAGTCACACCAGGTACTAAAATGGGCGGCATCAGCTGTCACAACAGGTACTAATTCTTACGGCTTGACTTTGCTATTGGTACAGCATATGCCGTCACAATTGGTCTTAATTGGACAGCATCCTGTGTCACCTTTGGTTAGACTTCAAAGTCATAAAAGCTCTGAAATTTTACTAGTGAAAATTCCATCTCCATTCATTCTCAAAGACACAATTTTGCTTTCATCAAATGCCAAAAAAAATAAAAAAAGCCAGTTCATACAAAAAACTACCGACATGTCAATTTCTTAACCCAGGCATACATATTAAGTTTGATGTTTAAGTACATTAGCAAAGTTACTACTGATCAAGTATTAACCAACAAACTAGTGAAAACTCCACTCCTTCCTTTTGCAACTCCTCCAAGAAGTGGTGTTACCAAAAAAATAAAGGCTGCAGAGTAAAGGAAAAGAAACTGTGAGCTATCAATGGCATTGAAACTGTTCTGACATTATTAAATATGACTAGCAAATGAAGATATTTTATGAGAAGATTCGAATTGTGTGTATACAGATGACAGAATCTCACTTGCCCTACACAAGAAACAGACTGAAATTTTTTACTCCGAAGAGCGGGTTATGCTCAACTGAGGTGGAGGAGATTTGTAGCAATGCTGCCCACATATGCAAATAGGCTGGCCATAGTTTCAACGTCAGTGAACATGGCAGCTACACACACTAAGGTAGATTTCATGAGCAGTTATGCGAAGCACTTACGGGACATTATCAAAGAAAACGTCAGTGAAATCTTGTAAGTGGCTGGGCTATACGGACAGTAAAGTGTAGGATGTTCTAAAACAGTAGTCTTGATTGTAAACAATCTCGTCTAGTTCTTCAATGGGTTAAACTTACAGGAAAGAAGTGACGATTGGGCATAGATTAGATTAGCAAAGAAACAATTAAACTTCTCCAAGGTCAGAGTACAACAGCTAGACTAACTCAGTGCAAAAACATAAATAGAGTTCGAGTGCTCCTAGTCCTGGAATATGAACTACTTATGCATAGGAACAAAACACATCATTCCTAAAAATTGTAATCAGACATAATGAAATGAATTGAGAGACTGAGATGAAGGATTTCACATACTTGAGATGACCAATTCGTCAGATTAGCTCCGGATTACAAATTTGATATCATTGCAGCGGTATCCTGCACAAGGAGTTTTAAATTAACATATAATCACATTAGTAACTTAACCAACATAAATAGTTTGAAGCAAAACTATGAAAGCTTTTCTATAAAAGTTTCAAACTTGTTAAACTATAGGTACCTGATTAGGACACATTAGTAGTGAGAAAAGGTGAAACATACGAATGCTTGGACACCTCCTGCTGCAGCAATAGCTTCACGATTCCTGACATCAAATGAAAAGGGTGGGTTACTGAACTACTCAGCAAGCCTTATTTAACAGACATTCATGCTTCAACCTGAATCATGAGCACTAATGCTATCTTAGCTATCAAACTCTAAAGAGCACCAGGGACCTTGAGGACGGATTAAGCCTAATCTCAGCATCCCTGATCAAGCTGTTACATTTACCGTTTGTACATGACACTACAAAATTGGTACTGTGTCGTAAAATTCAGCTTGTTTCCGTGAGATTAACAGCTCTGATGCACATCATCTTTTAATTGTGTCCACTGATTGTCGACAAACTGTTACCCATGACAAACTTATTTTTCGTGAAAACGAACCTAGTCCTTTAATTTCAGAAAATCCACCATTCAGTTCCAAAAAGAAAAATGAGGCACCTAATATGTATTTACAGTGCCTTCATGACACAGAAACAGATGCGACATTCAATGACTTCACAACTCAGGAAAACTGTCACTAGAACAAGAAGTTTATACAAAGTGAGCGACATACACAACAATCTTGTCCACATAGCCAACAACCAAGCATTCTCAGTAATATCAGTAATACTAGACAAAGACCACACCTTAACACAGGCACAAAAATCTAAAGCAGACATCCCTGAAATGTCAGGGATGAACATCCACATGCAAAAAGAAAAACTAACAAACTCAAAAAAGAGAAGACTGTAAAATTTAAAAATCTGAATTATAAAGCCAAAGCTGCCTCAAAACAGAAGGATAACTCGCTTCCACAAAAGACTTACAAGATCTAAAATAAACGTAAGCTAAATTTAACAGAATCCAAAAAACAGAACACAAGAGTGCAACAGAATCGCTCACTTCCTACCCGAATAAAGATGAAGCATGACAAAGCAAGAAACAGGGTCAAGCGCCTTAACTACTCATACGCAAATCATAACTCCAGAGAGAATCAATGAGGTATACCTAAACATGAACCAAGTGCCGGATATGTCACCTGCCTCCAAAGTCACCCGCCTTGTTAAATTAGCCAAGTAGAATTACAGAGAACAGGTTTTATTTCAAAATCATGACATAAAATACAACTCGAGACATAAAAAAAGAGTAGAGCAAAAACTAACCCGGACTCTTGTTTGTTTCTTCTTCAATCACCTAACAAAAAAAATACAGATAAAGTTAGTACATGACTAAGCCTTGATCACAAATAAATAGCAGAATATGTATCAAAAAAAAAATAGCAGAATATGCTCCATCTCAAGGTTATAGTACATGTGGCAGTTGATTTTTCTACTCTTGAAAAATATATATGTGGATGCGTAAGGAAATAAGCAAATATTTTAGTTGGAGTTCAAGTACTTCCAGGGGAAATGTCTCTTTAGAGATTTTCTCCTGCTTACAAACGAAGTCAGTAGTCAATTTCAGATGTGATGAAGACAGGACATTCTCTTAATTTCTTCAACCAATCTCCTTGTATTGGCATATAAAAGATTCACCATTATTTGACAGCCATTTCCGGCAGAAAAATAAATGATGCACAACACATCAAAATGAAGACCTTAAAGTAAAAACTAGCGTAAGATACTGAATAAGTAAATTGATACCATTTTTCACCATTATACAAATTGAATTTCAGTACTAACTTCTAAGACTCAACAGTCAACATACATACCAAATGAACCCAACCCACCTACTAATTTTCAAGTAACCAAACAAAAGTTCAATTTCTAGAACCCAATTTCTCACTATATCCACAAGCTCAATCAATCAAGCTACCATCAAGAGTTTTATAGATCCGAAGATATCCACAAATCTCAAACTAAACTAAACTAGAAGTTCAACAATATAAACTGAGATTCAAAATTCAGTAAAATTAAGATTTCACATAAATTGAATAGGTACGAATCCAAGACATAAACACTAATTCGGTTAGAGAAAACCTTGAATCTCAATCTAAACAGAGATGAAATTATAGCTAACCTTCGCGATTTAGGGTTCGTCTTCATTTGAATCTCGATCTAGGTTACAAAATTCAATTGCGATTGAAATAAAATGATAAACAGAGATGAAATTATAGCTAACCTACGCGATTTAGGGTTCGTCTTCATTTAAATCTCGATTTAGGGCTCGTCCTCGTTTTCGCGTGGTTATTCTAGAGTGGGATTTCGAAATAAAAGGGATTTAAGAAGATAAAAAAATAGTTGACCCGAGTCCAACTATGACGGGTATTTGACTTGATGACCCAACAAGTGTGACGGCCAACGCCAAGCAGTCACATTAGGCTAGCATTTGTGATGGGGGCAAACTATCCGTCGCTATTGCCCAGCATTTTTGTAGTGAAGAAAATACTAGGAGATGGAAAGGAAAGAAAAAAAAAATCCAATCTTTGCTCAATTTTGTTAAGGACCATTTTACAAAAAAATAGGCCATAAAAGGGACTTCCTCCCTTCGGCCCAATTATTTTTGGTGGAAATGGAGAGTATAAAATCATATTTATTTTGAAAATCTTAAAAATTAAAATAAAATCAACAATATATATTTTTTATTCATATTTAAGGAGATATTTCTAAGATCATAGAAAGAAACAAAATAAAATCAGAAAAGATATTAAAACACATTTGTTTCGATGATACTATTTAAGATTTTATTTTGAAAAATAATTTTGCAATTATGAAAACCAGGGGTTAAGGAAAAAAATATGACTATAAATAGAAGCTTACCCAAATAAAAAAAATTATACACAAAAGTCTCCATATATATATATATATATACACACACATATATATTGATCAGTCTATCGTTGCCATCAACCTATCATATTGCATCTGTGTATTCTGTTGGTTAACAATAATGTTGAAATGTATGGATTTAATATGCTGGCTTCTCATAGTAACGGTCCTCATTAATGAAAAATTAGTTGAAGGAAGAACGATTTTGAAGACAATGAACGAGGCAATAATCAAAACTATTAAGGTGAAGTATATTATTTTTAAGATATACTAAGGTTTATATATACAATTAGTTATTTTGATGCTTCTAAACGTATTTATTAATTTATAGA
>JAJJMA010075187.1:0-11713 GCA_023529015.1 Papaver nudicaule
CAACATATGCTCCCATCAAAATCAACAACATATGCGTAAGTGACGTGATAAGTCGGACATATTCAGATTTGCTTTTAATGTAGCATCATCATCAGTTTCGGAACAGTGTTTTATAAGTTTTTACGAGTAATCACATAAACACAGCCGCCACAATAAGCATCACCCTATCAGTATATGCTCAGATGATTAAGATTTTAAAAAAACAAACAAATATAGATTTGCAAAAGAAAAAAGGAAGACAAGATTTAGATCGTAAAAGTATCGTACTAGTGTAGAGCAAACAAGAGTATACACACAAATAACGTAGATATCCTTTCTTAATGGTGATTATTAGGGTTTTGTTTTTTTACCTTGAATGATGAACTGGTTGTTGAGAGTTTCGAGATCCAGCCACTTCCATTGTTGATCGATGATTTGTATTTATCTAATCTTGGTTCAGGATCATTAAATACACTTCTCCATCTTATAATTTCCGAACTCTTCTCATTTGTCTAGTTCAACATTATACGTTACTTGTACCAGTATATATGCACCACGAGATAATTTCCCAAGGACAGCTTGTATATTATCACGTGGACGCGGACTTTGAAAATCTTTACATAGTTATGGCAAAATGTCCATTACTTTAGTCCAAAGTGGGATTGAAAAGAGAAGACTTTAGTCCATTCAGTTCAATCGTCTGTATATTAGTTACCAGTATCATCGAGATTCTTTGAAGTAATAATCAATATATACCCAAGCACAAACAATTACCTCAAAACTCATCTATTCTATTATATAAAGGGAGGACCCCTTAGTGAAGCTGTAAATTTTGTTGACTATTTTGCCCCTGTTTTTAAATTTAACATTAACACTTTATTAAAATTTGTGAGGGCATAACAGTAAATCAGCTTACAAATTATTCATATTACCATTTTAACCTTGTCCACAGATTTTATTTCAACAAAATGTGAGCTTTGAAAAGTAATACATGAGGGTACACCGGTAATTAATGTAAACACTAATCCTGATTCTTATCTAATCTTTTCGATCCATTTTAACCACGTCAAATCTTGCACCACCACCACCACCTAAGAGTATACTTGAAATGGTTGAGTCTTTTCGGCCATAAAGGTCTTTGTTAAGAAGGTGGGGGAGGCAGAGGGAGGAGAAACAAGAGAGAAGGAAGAAGAAAATCACAAAAGAAAAATAGAACCGAGGGAGGAAGAAAAGGAAAATGCTGGAAGGAGGAGGAGAAAAATGAGCACGTGCATAGCACGTGCGGTGTGTTCTTGTCTGATTATAATATTTTGAACCATTTTTCTTGCCACCATGATTTTTCCTTTCAAGGAACATGGTACCCATTGTTTTTGAAAGAAAAAAGTCATGATGTATTTTCTTGGCTTCAAACTGATTTTGAATCACTCAAGAAAGCAGTGTCTTCGGTTGGAAGTGATTTACCATCACTTAATAAAGAGAAAATTAACAGAAGACATTTTGTCTTACTCGACAAAGAGAAGTGTCAAGTATATCTAATCTCCATCTCAAAATGGTTGCAGACAGATCCAGGTGCATCCCGTTCTATTCAGTTCAGTTGGCGGTATATCAGTCACCAGTATGATCATTCATCACTTAAGCTAATAGAAGTAATAATCAATATTTATCCGAACACAAACAATTAACTCAGAACTCATCTGATTAGAGAACTGTGAACATGTTTCTTCACACCATGATTTTTCCTCTCAAGGAACTGTGAACTGTGAACATCCCATTGTTTTTTAGAGAAACATAATGATGGATTTTCTTGGCTTCGATAGATTCCTCTGCCAAAATGATTTTCTCTCATAAAGGAAAATCAATAACATAATTTGGGATGAGTAAACTTGTCATCCATTTTTCTCTTACACTAATTATTAGGGAGTCATATTGTTAAGTACTCGTAGGACTTCAGTTTTATGTTCAATCCTCGAACCAGCTAAAGTTGATGACACTCCGCATTTTCTTATTTTACATCAGCAACCAATCGGCAAAAGGAGAAGACTCTGAAGACACACCCGAAGTCATAATGCTAAATTTTGGCCGGGATCAGTCTTTGGCATTTTAGGCGTAGATAAGAAGTTCATTTAACATGAAGAAAACACACCCTGATACATGGATCTTTCCATTAGTGAATTCATAAATGGTGAACTTAACTCATTATATTTGTGGCAATTTCCTTTTACCTTCTTCAATTGCTCATCACATCCATGATTTCAAAACTCATGTTGAGGCATCATTTACTATGCAGGATACAAGATTGAATGTGCCAATAAACTGACTCCGCATAGGGAGTAATAGGACTTCGCTTTATTCAATCCATGTATCTGCTCAAACCTTGAACACCATTTGTAAATGTGAAGGCTTATAATCTCAGAGATCTTGATGCAGTACATATAATTTCAATGTGAAAAGACAACATTGAGTCTTGGTAAAAAGATCTCAATGACACTTGATTATTTTGCTTCAGTAGTTAAAAAGATAGAATTTGCAAATTAAATTAAATTGAATGTATGTAAGATAATAAAACACCACAAGTATTTGAACAAAACAGTGAAAGTACAGAGTGAACTAGACGATTACAAACGATTAATTCAACTAAGGAAAAGATGCTACTTGACAGAGCAGAAGCATAGGAGAATAGGAAAATGTACAAAAGTTTACATTTTGAGAGGAAAAATCGTAACGTTAATAGCTTTTGTTGTTGTTGATTCTATTGGATCCAAACCACCACTTGCTTTTCCCCCATGATTTTGAGTTGTTGCTGTCGGTGATAGATCAGAGGGAACACTTTTTTTTTTTTGATCGGTCAAAGAGGAAATTCATTGAAAATGAGGTACTTAAGAGGGGTACCTCAACCCAATGAATACAACCGAAAGCAAAAAAAGAAAAAGGGGCCGAAAAGAAATTCGGCAACCCAACACAAGAGATAACAACCTCACGAAAACCGGAATAAAGAATCCCATGATATTATCACCATATTCGCCGTCAACCCCCTCATCTTCGTATTAGATTCGGCCCAAAAAAACGCTTGTAATTTAACGTTTCTAATGAGGCTTAATAAATTTTTCCTTTTGTTTTCAAAAATTCTTGCATTTCTTTCTCTCCAAATGCACCACCATATTGCAACCGGGATGTTGTTCCAAATTTGATTAAGTCTTTCATCTCCCCAATTAATCTTCCAAGACTTCACATTAGTTGTGACGTTTGAGTCATAAATCCAACGAGAACGACTTCCTTCATTAAAATAATCCCAAATCCTTCGGGTCCTCCAACATTCATAAAACAAATGCGAGCTAGTTTCATCATTTTCTTCACAAAAGCAACACAAAGTTGATACTTCCATACCTCTTCTTATTAGTTTATCCGCCGTCAATATCTTATCATGAGAGAGAAGCCATAGAAAAAAGTTGATTTTGCAAGGATACTCGCGACTCCAAACAACATCGGTTGGGAAATTTGATTCATCTTGATATTCTACATTCCTAATACCATCTTTAACCGTATATTTACCATGGACATTTCCAATCCAAATTCGGGTATCTAAAACACCTTCTTGAATGGAGATGGATGAAAGAAGGTTTGATATAGTTGATACTTCACTTGAGATGGTTTGAGAGTATCTTTGTCTAGACATAAACCGCCACCTTATACCACCTTCCCCAACTTCATACATTCTAGCCTCCATAAACTCCTTGGTCCTTGAAGCTTCATAAGCCAAAGGGAACATATCACAAAGTTTTCCTTCACCAAGCCAAGAATCTTCTCAAAATCTAATTTCCTTGCCCGCACCAATTTTGAATCTAATATTTTTGTTGAAGTCTTCAAGTTCTTTATAGATATTGAACCACAAGCTACCCCCTTTTGATCCTTTAGGTTGGAGAGTTTCCCAACCGGTATTTGTTTCGCCGAATTTCTCAACTATAATTTTCCTCCACAAAGCATCTATCTCTATACCAAAACGCCACCACCATTTTTTTAGCAAAGCCGAGTTCACTTGTTTAGTTCTACGAATACCAAGACCACCTTTTTCCTTTGGCTTTTCAACAATTTTCCAACAAACATTGTGAATTCTTTTCTTGTTAAGATCATCATCCCATAAGAAGTTTCTCACAACTTTATTAATTTTCTTAGTTATGGAGCATGGAGCAAGAAAAATGGAGAGATAATAAATTGGTAAGCTAGCCAACACACTTTTGATGAGAGTTAACTTGCCTCCTCTTGATAATGTTTTTCCGCTCCAAGATGCAATCCTTTTCGCACAAGTTTCAAGTGTTTTTTCCCATTTTTGAGAACCTCCTACCTTGTCTCCCAAAGGAAGTCCAAGATAGATGGAAGGAAAACTAGCAAACTTGCAACCTAACATGTTAGCAAAATCTTCAATTCCCTTTTCAAAAGCAACACCAAATAAGCTACTTTTAGAGAAATTTATCTTCAAACCCGAAGTTAGCTCGAAACAAAGAAGAAGGTAACGAAGGGCATCAACTTGTTCTCTCTTCGCATCAAGGAAAATGATAGTATCATCGGCAAATTGCAAATGATTTATTTTTGTTCCCCCTCCTTCACCGAAAAACCCGAGATTTGATCAAGTTCTTGTGCTTTGCTCAACATACAACTTAGGACTTCACCAACGATAGTAAAGAGAAAAGGGGAAAGTGGATCACCTTTACGAAGTCCCTTGTCACTACCAAAGTATCCATGTGAAGACCCATTAACAAGAACCGAGAACTTTGAATATGTTAAACAATTTCTAATCCAAGCTCTCCAAACACCACCAAACCCCATTTTGAATAAGACTTCATTTAAAAAATTCCAATTCACATTATCAAACGCTTTTTCAAAATCAAGCTTGCAAACCAATGCCGGTATTTTTTGACGAAGTCTAGAATCCACACATTCGTTTGCTATCAAAACTCTATCAAGAATTTGTCTACCTTTTATGAAACTAGATTGAGATGTTGAGATTAGAGTAGGGAGGTGTACCTTCAACCGTTCCGCTAATACCTTTGAGATAATTTTGTACACACTTCCAATAAGACTAATTGGCCGAAAGTCTTTTACTTCTTCTACACCCACCTTCTTAGGAATAAGCGCAATAAAATTGTTTTTCAATGACGAATGAAGAACATTGTGGTCATGAAATTCTTTGAAAACCTTCATCAAATCATCTTTTAGAAAATCCCAACAAACTATAAAGAACTTCATAGGAAATCCATCCGGACCGGGAGCACGATCAATTCCCAAATCTTTAATAGCATTTTTGACCTCATCTTCACCAAAAGGCCTCTCCATCCAAATACTTGCATTTTCATCAATACGCCTTAGACACATATTTTTAATTCTTGGACGGTTGTTAGAGGTTTCTTTAAATGCTAGCTTAAAATGATTTACAATACCCTCTTTGATTTCTTCTTTGTTTCCGGTCCATCGTCCCTTAATACGAAGGTTGTTGATGTTGTTAAATGCTCTATGACCCTTGACCACTCGATGAAAATGCTTGGTGTTACGATCGCCATCTCTACAATATCTAATTCTTGACTTTTGTCTCAACATTATACTTTGACGCCTATGAGCCACCTCAAACTCCACTTTAGCCGTCACAAGCATGTCTTCTTCAACTTCGGTAAGACCCCTATCATCATCAATCTTGTCCAATTCTTCAAATGTTGTAAGTGCCATATCTATAACCCTCTCAATGTTCCCAAAAACATCTCTATTCCAGAGGGAATACTGTTGTTGCTTGAATTTCAATTAGGGTATATATTTGCTTTTTTGTGTTTCCTTCTCCACACAGAGATATTGGAGGCGCAGAATGGATACATTAGAATATAGGAGTAGAAAACAATGCTATTTATATGGGCAATATGTCGGACCTCTTGATTTAGGGTTAGGTTATTTAGGGCCTAGCAGTAAGGCCCAAGCTTATGCAATGGTGCAACCTAAAGGAGCCCTCCTTTTGTGGCTCCATCCCGAGTTTGCGCCAAGCTGGTGGCTAAAATGGTCTTTGCCGAGGAAGGATATTGGTGTGTCTTTTCGGAGGGTACCCGTGGAAAAGGGAGGTTGTTGCCATCTAGCCAGCCACAAGTTCCAGTTCAAAAGCCAAGATCTTGCTCAACTCTGAGCATTTCAAAAGAATCAAATCACAGTCCAACGAACATATTCTTATTTTTGCCATAGATATATAAATGATACGGCACCAACATTCTGAATAGATATAATGGCATAAATCACCTTGAGTCTTCGACATTTCCACAACCTATAAGTTCAGGTAGCCAGGCAAAGTAATAAAGAAAATTCCCCACCCCGATGCAGACGAGTTTCGAACCCATGTCGCCGGTGTCGAATAACCCTCTAGCTAGCAGTGCAATTAGTAAACTACTTTGTAGTTTCTACGACCTATTGATAAATATGCACCATTTTAGTTCAAATATTAGTACAAGACAAATAGATACGGGGCATGTACATGGTTCATTGTATTAGGCTGCCTAATTTAGGCATCGATGAAAACAAATGGGTATCACCTGTAAATCTTGGGGTACATGAGAGAACTACACCGAATTGAACCAAACATTGCCTACAAAACTTAATGGATATCCATTACCCTAACAACATCCCAGCCGTTGGATGATCTACTTTTTTTGTTGGATGATCTACTTATCTTTCCCTTGTGCCCAAGAATTATTATACATAAGGAACCTCAACATTGTCTTCAGCCGTCTGAATATAGAAAAGAAGGCTCGTTGCTCATTTTCTTGATCTCAAAATTTTCATTCCAAATTTCATTTTTCTCACTATTTATCTACGAGAATATATTTATCTCTCACTATTCTTATCACCCTAATTCTTACAACTAATCCTCTCAAAATTCTAGAAGAATAAGATGATGAAACCCCAATTTTATTCTTTATGATTCATTGGCGTTATGATTTTCTCTCTCAAAACTCAAGTTTACAAAAAAAATTCCCACTCAATTTCGACCAAGACAAATTGGAATAACCTCACTGGATTTGGATCTACATAATATCATAAATTAACTTATTCTCCCATTTCTTTACTGTTTTCCCTCAATTTTATTATTTTCTTTCTGGCTTATCAAATTTTGCTTGTTGCTTTTGCACTCAAAATCCAACAATTCTTAGTTTGGAAATGCCATTAAGGTCACTTTTACTACAGTATGCAAACTGGACATAATGAAAGTATAGATAATAGAATTATTACTTTCACTCTTTTAAGTTACTCTTGATATTGTGATCAAGATTTGTCTGCCTTCACCTTAAAATGAACAAACAATGTCTTTCTTTTAGCATCCCTGTTTTGTGATTCAGACTGTACTGTTGTAGAGATGCAAGATATGTACTGCTTGGTTCAGAATAATTTCTTAAGGGTATGCTGTTCTCCCAGAGAAAACAAGTCTAACATTATCTGAAATCATTTGGATTCAGATCCTACACCCAGGAAACTTTCAGATGTCAGCAACATGGAGACTGAGAACAAATGGAGCATGAGTGTGCAAGAATTTGAATAAGAACGGGGTTTATCTCAATTTTTTTGATCGAAAGAGAAGAGTTTTATTAGAATCAAAGAATGTACAAAGTTACTCTACAAGGAGTACTAGAGATTTAGCTTCAACGCTCAAATCGTCGTCAGTCTTGAAAGAGTATTTTTCTTCAAATGTTCTGTTGTTTCTTTCAGTGACATGTGGGACGTTTATATTCGGGTATTGTAAACTACGGGTTGGTCTTGCTCTGCAGCTCAAATTTAATCACTTGTACCGGGTTTGTACCTCTTTGATTTGTGGATTTCACAAATAAGTTAAATCTGGAGTTCGCAGCAAGTATTGCTTGTATCCACCTTTTAGAGTTCTAGCTCTAGCCTTGCCATGTTACATGGAGAGAGACATATGTCAGGCTCTGGGACTTCATCCTAATTGCCCATTCATTTAAAATAAGAGCTTAATTTGCCAGTCCTTTTTAGCTGCGTAAGCTAGCTAGTCAAGGAACAGGAAATGCTGTTATTAAGATTGTTGCCAAAGGTCAACTGCTCTTGAAGATATCATTGTGCATGACTACACCTTGGCCGTGTAATATTTTCACGATAAAGAAACATGGGCATCGACACTTAAACAACGCAAAGGATAACATGATGTAACTGGAGCAAGAAAATTAGCATCTTCTCTTGTTGGAGAAGTGATGATCAAAGAACTATTAAACATCGAGACTTTAACAGGGATTAGAACTGAGCATTACTAAAAGAAAGTGTAAAGATTTCCAGAGTAACTCGCACCTTTATTTCACCGCAACGCTAAAATTTTAAAACTAGCTAGTACAAGAAAGATTTAAATATATACAATAATAAAAAAAGAATGAGATGTCTTCGGGGCGAATGCAAATTTAGGTTTGCTGTATCAAAATTTGTACTCTGGTAAGATATGAACATGAACAACCCCTAACTAATAATCAAACAGCAAAAAAAACTTGTCTAGTATGCACAACTAGAACAACCCCAACTCTCCATAACTGGTACCGATCACAAAGATTCGACTAGCCAAATATCCAATGATAACCTCCTTATAAAACCACCACTCACCAGAAGAATCTTAAAAACTTCTTGTTCGGATATTGCAGCAAGCTCATCTTCAAAAGTTCAGCAAGCTCATCTTAAAAAGTTCTGATATTGCAGCAAGCTCCTAGAAAATGTTAGTCGTCAGACTTACTTTCTTCGTCTTCTAACGTAGTATCAGAGTTGGGTGGTGGCTTTAACAAACGTGCTCCAGTATAATTCTCATGGTCGTGATTAGTTTGGCTCAGTAGAATGCTATCCGAGTGTCCATGGTCATTCTTTTGGCTATTGAGAAGACTATACGGGTCAAAAGCTTGGTTATTCTTTTGGCTATTGACTGTTGAATTCTCCAAGTTGCGATGAGCTTGTCTCAGAAGAATGCTATCTGACTGTCCATGGTTATTCTTTTGGCTATTGAGAAGGCTATACTGGTCAAAAGCTGAAGGGGGATATGCATTGTTCGATCTATCTAAATCTGAACTGGCTAAAGGTTGTAGCTTCCATTTCATACCGTTCTCATCCATGTTAGAGCTCTGGCCATGTTGAATCATCTTATTCGTCGGAAAGTTAGGTAAATTCAGGGTATTATCCATACTAGGATAATTTTGGGGAAATCCAGCAGCCCTGTAGTTCATCCTTCGATCTCTTCCATAATAAGGTTGAGGTTGGTTATGCAGATTATAAGCTGGAGCTCTGACACTATTGTTTTGGCCATTTGGAAACATCTGTTGCACCATATATGGGGGTATACTGTTCATCAACTGACCTCTCACCTGGGACTGATGTGGCATATAACCGTTTCTCATTGCAAAGTTGGAAAAATCTTGGCCGAACCCGCCATTGTTTAGTAGCGACGGGTCAATTGCATTGCGTGTTGGTCTCCCCAGTTGACCACCCCTCGCACCGAGACTTTGAAGTTCAGATGGGCACGGGTTGAGTCCTCCTTCGTGTGGTAAAGATGCCAGGTATTGTTCTGGTTGATTTGTAGGTATGTTCGGATTACATGCAGGATAATCTTGTTTTCTATTACATTGGCGATATTTCTGTGATTATGTAAAGAAGAAATTAGACTAGGAAAAGTACTTATGCATATGCCGTGGGATGGAAAACCAATCAATTCACTAACGAACATACCTGAAGGTGGCTGGCAACATTCTCTCTGGTGAGCCAGGGAACATTCATTAGCTCCAGAATCTTCTTTGGGACGGCCTCTACACAATCAATCAAATTAGTCATTTATGAATAACAAAAGACACATGCAGAAATAATAGCACAAAGAAAGAGGTAAGAAGCTTACTTTCGATTCCAATCTTTTCAACGACTGCGTTAAATTTCCGAATGAGTTCGTCAGTCCAAACAACTCTTTGCTTCTTTGCCATAGACATATCAATGCTATCCCCATCCTTGTTAATTGACTCCCCATTTATCTTCTTCCGCTTTGAGGTTCTGCTTTTCCCTAAAGGTACACTGACATCCGATGCATCAGTTGATTTGAGGTCATTGGAGTGCTCTACCATCCTCTTTCGCATCACATGCTGAAATATGGGCATTAGGTCCTTTCTTTCAATTGGCTTGATTAAGCAGTCGCATGCTCCTTCAGTGACACACTTCTTGACAATAGTAACATCCTCGTTTGACATCACTGCACACGTATTCAATTACAGTAAAAAGACAGAACTCAATGAATATTTAAACCAAAAAATTATGATACTTTATGATACTTACTGACAACCGGTATATCCATTTCTGCCAATATTTGATTCAGCAGCTCCAAACCATCCATATTAGCCGTATGGACACTACATAATACAATATCAAAATTGTTTTTTCTGGCTTGAAGCGTAGACAATGTGATTGCTGCGCCATCATATGTAATAACTGAAATACCATACAAATATAACCAGTACTCAAAATCAGAACTCACATAATCAGATCGTGTACTAATAAATTCTGACCATCAATCGAAATATCGAACAACAACCACGACTGCAAGTTACCAAGAACTATAAACCAAAACACAGAACTAACTAAACATGAAGTACGTACAAGGTTAAGGTGGATTAATTACCTTGGTAGAGAAGTTCTTTAAGCAAGGTCTCCACATGTTGACGTAACACAGGATCATCCTCAATAAGCATAACTCGAAGACCTTCAGGAAAGTTTGTTGGTAACCTTTCATTGATACCATTTTCTTTCTTTATTTCTTGTGGTGTTTCTTTCTTCACTTCGGATTCTAAACCCGAACTCATTATATGTTCTTGAGTATATATATATACCTACTCTAAAACAAGTAACAAAAAAAATAAATCTACAAGAAAAATAGGTTTAATAATTACAATTCAGGACTAAAGATCTTAAATACTATCAGGATACTGACAGGATTTTGTTGCGTATAAATATTAAATCAGGTTTCCTAAGATTCCATGTACGACTAGGAAAAGAAAACACTTTGAAGTTACTTATACCTAGGAAACTCTGAGAGTCCCCTTCTTCTATTTCTTCAAAGAGCTGTGGACTGAGTTTTTTTTACCTCTTTTTACCTCTGAAAAGCCAAATTTTACTGCTTTATAGTTACCCTATTAACCGCGTGGTAAAATTTGTCAAGTAGGATATACAAGAATCCCTCAAATAAGGGAATTTGGTAAGCTGGCCGACCGCCTATGGGTCTTTGAAAACAAGTAAAATTGCTACATGTAACAGCTAATGGACCCGCACAAAAAAATAGGACATGCGGTAAAAACTTGGGTGCAAAGTTTAGAATTGGGTTATAAATATATGGATTTGTCTCTTCTTCAGAGGCCAGAGGGGTTTGTGCTTAGTCCTGAATTTGCAGCGAGCCTTAGTAGTTCAAGAGACCTGTATGAGTCTGGTCGAGAGTGCGCTATGGTATTTGCACTATGGAGAATCATAATTAATCAGAAGGAGTACGGTTCTTCTCATAATGATTGGTTAACTAAGATCGTAAAGATCCTTTTATGGCAGAGCAGTTTGGATACACAACTTGCTCTGGGCCACCCAATAAATCTTCTTGCTCTCTCCTATAGGCCCCCGTGAGAAGTCCCAATAATCTTTAACATTTTTCTTCTCGATCCCAATGTAGTTAATATCGTTTGTATCGCCCGATATTATCCTGATATAT
>JAJJMA010075204.1:0-16643 GCA_023529015.1 Papaver nudicaule
CAATAATGCATGTGTAGTGTGTTACTACACATGCTAAATGAGCAAGTAAAATGCTCAATCAAGGTGTATGTGTTACTATTTTTGAAAGTGTAGTAAGACACTACACTTCACAGACTGTAAAGAATCAAAACAGATGTAAACAGACAAGATTATACTAGAACATAATTAGCAATTAGATAATAAGATCTTCTACAATTAAAATATCACTAAACAACACAAAGTAAACCAGCTGGTGTATGCAAACACCTGACGAACAGTTAAGATTAAAGTACTACTAAAATACTACTAAACTACAACCAACAAAATGTTTTTAATTCTTTTTTTGTCACACAAAGCATCTGTGCGTATCAATTAGGATTCTATATAGGATCTTTCCTCTCATGTTATGGATTCTATCAATGAAATTTGATTTTTCTTTCCTAGTTCTGTTAACAGTGACACCCCAATCGAATTCTTTTTTGAGTAGGCATTTCATGAAGTAATACACGAACATCAAGCAGTCATTGTACGCACCCTGTTGTGGCACTGTTTTCACATGGAATTTGTCGCTGCTTATTTCCCAGTTGATGTGTTTCTTCATGGCTGCGGTCAACTTGTTTGCGTACATCCTTGCTTGCTTCTCACATTCCTCCTTGTTGACGCTCCATGAATTCATGTACAACCATTTTTGCTCTGTTACATGATACTCTAGCAGTGCAAAATGTTTGCCGTCGTGGCACACAGGAGCAAAGATTCTAACTGACTCGCCAGATATATCTTGTTCTAGGTTCTTCATCCAATATGCTTGTCCTTCTTCATCATCAGTTGAAAAGGCAACCTGCATGTGTAGTGAACTGTTACACTTCTGAATAATCACCACTCATGCTTATTTTTTCATCTGCAACAGTTCACTACAACGCAAAACTGCATGTGTAACAAACCACTACACACTAGCAAACGGGATGTGTAGTTAACTGTTGCACATGCAATAATGGATGTGAAGTGAACATTACAGTATCAACTTAACAAAAATGTTTATATGGTGAACATTCAAAATGGAACGTAATGCAAAAAAAAATAAAAAATATACAAAGATAAGATATATAGGGTACTCACATATGCTTGTGGTGAGATGAATGCTGCTTGGTGAAATATTTGTTTTTTATAGAAATTCTTTTCTTCAAGTTGTAGATACAGAAATCTAGAAACTCACTTTCCAGGTCTACATCCTTTGTAAGCTGAAGCATCATCTCTCCAGAGATTGAAATTGGTCGTTCCCGCACAATGATTTCCCAAGCAAAGTCACTGCAATGTGTTATTAAGCACACAATAAGTAATCAATAAAATTGAAGAAAACAAATTCTTTGTTTTTAACTTATTTAGTGGTACTTACGTTTCATATTCCTCATGAAAGTATTTTTTTACTTTTTCCCTCCTGTCTTTGGGTAAACTTAGTATGATCGATGAATTTTCATTGAATTTTTCAGCCATCGTTTTTGCATTTGGCTTTCTATCTCTCACTGCAAGTGTTTTCCTTCCTCCATCATCAACTCTTTTCCTCTTTCTGTCTTTGATCCTCTTCACCATTGATCTTTGCTGCTCTCCTTTAGCCTCTGGAGTACCTTCTACCACATTGACAGTATTTGATCTTTCCTGCTCTCCTTTAGCCTCTGGAGTATCTTTTACCACATTAACAGTATTTGATATTTCGGCAAACAGATATGCTTCAGGATTGTCACTGCAATCTGTTGCTTGAGAAGCTTGTGTAGAAGATTCTGTAAGTTGTGTAGACTTATCAGATGGTACTGCTTCAGCAACTCCTTTTGGCCCTTCGTTAACCAACTGTTCAGTTTCTTCGTCTATGATTTTCGGTTCATCTTCTACAGCTTTGTCAATACCTTCTTCAGCAATTTGAACTACTGGAGATGGAGTCAGAAAATGAAGTGAAAATGAGGGCCCTGTGCAAAAGATTTTTTTTTAAATGTTAGAATTAAAAAAAATTATCTCTGCATGCGCTAATTTTCATCTGTAACAGTCCACTAAACTAGCTAAACTTGATGCGTAGTGAACTGTTACATATGTGTAGTCTTCAACCAGCTCTTTTTGCATGTGTAGCAGTCCACTACACTAGCTAAACATGATGTGTAGTGAACTGTTACACATGTAAAAACACATGTGTTGTCTTCAAACCAGCTCTTTTTTGCATGTGTAGCAGTCCACTACACTAGCTAAACAAGATTTGTAGTGAACTGTTACACATGTGTAGTCTTCAAAACCAGCTCTTTTTTGGATGTGTAGCAGTCCACTACACTAGCTAAACAAGATTTGTAGTGAACTGTTACACATGTGGATTCTTCAATCAAACTTTTTGCATGTGTAGCAGTCCACTACACTAGCTAAACAGGATGTGTAGTGAACTGTTACACATGTAAAAACACATGTGTAGTCTTCAACCAGCTCTTTTTTGCATGTGTAGCAGTCCACTACACTAGCTAAACAAGATTTGTAGTGAACTGTTACACATGTAAAAACACATTTGTAGTCTTTTTACTACCTATGCTATTTTTGTTACTGTAAGGTCACTATCAAAATAAACTAAACTTGTAAACAATAAGAGTACTAACCACTATAAAGAGATGAAACAGGTGTTTCCATTGCTACTGGTGGAGTTATTGTTGGATTAGGAATTGTTGGAGCAACTATTGTGGGAGTAACTGCATCAGGTTCACCTGTGGCAGTTTTTCATAACATCAATTCAGCTTTTATCATTTAGAAACACTCATATATATAATATAGTTGTTGAAGGTTTTTACTTACCCCTACTGACATCATCGCCATCAGCATCCGTTCTTTCCTCACCCATATCCGCATCTGATGGTTGAGTTTTGTTGATGTCGTTCATGACAGAATCTACAATCCCAGCCACCCACTCATCTCTGTCTTTCGCAGTTCCCCCTGCAACATTTTTTTTAGTTGAGTAATAGATTCAGAATGCAAACACAATACAGGAGCTACAAAAAATTATTTTTTTTACCCATATCAACATCGGCATTTGGTTTTTTGACACCTTCCGTTGTTTCTGTCGAATCAAGTTTGGTTTCCTGTGCCTGTTCATCTCCATCTGCACTTATAGATGATTCAGGATACAATTCTTGGAGAACATTCATAACATGCAAATTGTACATATGGTCAGCTGCTCTACCATCTTTGTTGTCGAAGATATCTGCTGCAGTTTTAACAACAATTTTTTCGGTTGTTCCTTCTGCTTCGGTGGTGCCTGTTTGATCAATCTCTGAATTCTGTTCTCCTATTGCTTCTGCTTCTCTGCTGCTAGTTAGATCAATGTCTGGATTCTGAGTTTCTTCAGCTTCGCTTGTTTGGGTTGTTCGCTCGACCTCCCTAACACTGTTTGCTTCCGAAACGCAGTCTATAGGAAACAATAAGATAAATTAAAATTAAAATTTAAATGGTAAACGATAAATAAACAAAATATAGACGAAGAAGGATTTTTCAACCTGTAGGATCATGGTTATCAGCAAGATCAACCACATTTTCTTCTTCCGGTACACGATCATTGTTATCAGCAAGATCAACCTCATTGTTATCTTCTTCCGGTACACTGTCGAAGATATCAGGAGGGATGTACAAATCTTCAGGTGCGTATTTTGGTTTCACCTCCTCCACAGTCAAGTTTTTAATCTTCCCGTACATGCACAAGTGATCGAAATCTTGTGTGAAGTTCTCTCCGCTATGCTGCAATCCGTCCTGCGCGTGCTCTTGTATTTTACTCATCTTCTTCCGAAATTCTTCTTGACGCTTCTGCAACTGTTCATTTGCAGCCCGAGCAGCAGCCAGCTGTGTAGTCGTCTCGGCCAACTGTAAGCTAATCTCATCCTCACTGCGTCCTTGAGCTGCTATACCCAACTCCCTCTCCAGTTGTGAATATTCAGCAGTAAAGCCATCAGTCGGCTGCACATAGATTTTTTTTTAAATGTTAGCATGTGTAACAAATCAGTACAATGCTATTTTAACAGACATTATATATATAGGAAAATGCATGTGTACCAAGTCAATACACATGCATTTTTTCAACAGACTTTGTCAAAAACGAAACAATGTGTAAGAAATCAGTACACATCATTACATTATTGACATAACAGAAAAATGAATGTGTACCAAATCAGTACACATGCCTTTTTTCAACAGAGATAACAAATCAAAGCATATGTAACAAATTACTACACATGCAATATTACTACACAAATCAAAACATATGTAGCAGAGAGAACAAATCAAAGCATATGTAACAAATTACTACACAAATCAAAACAACAACAAGTTTTTTATTTTTAACTTACACGCCACACTGTTACGTCCATCTGTTCAAGAGCGGTTGAAACCGTTGAGACTGACCACCTTGCTACTCTAGGGAGAGCTTCCTTGCTTTCTTCTAGTCGAAGTATCGCATCAGGTGGTGCTTTCTCAGCAAACCAAAGCTGCAGGGAACAATAAACAACTGTATTAATTAGCTTCATATTATATACCATAATAAAAAGCAATTTTCAAAACCAAATTACTTTACCACTAAATAAGGGATGCATCCCAAGACATTCTCTATCTCGTTCTTTTGGTATTTCAGGTACATCGACTCGAATAATAATTATGGACCAACGTAGCCCATGGTATTTGCTTCGTAGTCTCAACGTCTTGTACTATGCCAAAGTATTCGACTTTAACCTGGTTGGCTAGTAAGTCATTGAAGAATAAAGTACAACAAAGGTACAATCCAATGAGACAGACGCACATTTCGTCATCGTCAGCTTCTTTACGCTTCATGGCCTTTAATATTGCTTCCACTATACTCTTCTTCGACACATGTTTTTCTCTAAATTCTTTCTTCGCACCTTGTAAAAAATATCTTTTGAATAACTCACAGTTCATAAGCTTTATTTCAGAATTCATGAACCATTCTCCAAGCAAGGTGTCGCCAAATCTTGTTTGTATTCTGTTCATGCCATAGATTATAGCCATTTGCTCTACCTTCGAGGATACATAATTATTCTCTCCGAATTCAAACCTGAAGATATTATCTTCTGTAGGATAGTAGCACGAGATGATTCTCCTCAATCCGTCACGATTTATAGTTATCCTCCTTTTTGTTTCGAGATCAGTTACATTGTGCATAGTCAAGAAAAGCGGACCGTAAGGTACTGTTTGTAAAACATCCAAAACGTTTAGATGCAGACCTCCTGCTTTCTTTATCTCGCATATTAATTCTTGGGTCGGATTCAAACCTCCCCTGAATTTCCCTGTCCACAACAACATGAACATCAGCAACAACAACAACACCAACAACACCAACAATGTGTAACAGTTCACAACACCAACAATGTTCACTACACATGTCTAAAACAGCAACCACGGCAACAATATAAAAGTGTATTTGTTTACTACACAACTTAAAAACAGAAATAAATTTTCCTATCACATCAAAAACAGCAACCACGGCAACAATATAAAAGTGTATCTGTTTACTACACAACTTAAAAACATCCTTGAGCATTTTTTTCAGATTATAACAGATGCAACAACAACAACAACAACATGTGTATCTTGTTACTACACAACCTAAAAGTATCTCTAATTTTTTTTCCAATTGAAAACAGAAAAAACAATGTGTAACAGTTCACTACACATGTCTAAAAACACACAAATATTCTTATCAACAATAGCAACACCAACAACAGCAACAACAACATCAATCAAATGTGTAACTAGTTACTACACATATCTAAAAACACACATAAAACATGTTTCATCAACAACAACAGTAGATATGTTTTTTTTTCAACAACTATCTCAAAAAAAATCTTAAAACCTTTTTTTTTTAAAAAACATTAAAAATGTAAAATAAATCGAATAAATTAAAGAAAAGTTTGATTTTATACCTTCTGTTCTCATGTTTTGCATTTTTTTAAGAAATAGATAGATCTCTTCAACAATGAGTTTCTGAAATTGATGATGAGAATCAGTAAAACAATTGATTTTCTCAGAACAAAAAATCTCACAACAAAAAATCTCAGAACAAAATCAATCATTGATTTTCTTGGTTTTCTCCGTCTTCAAGATCCATTTTCTCGGTGATTTTCTCTGGTTTTCGTTTGTTTCTTCTTCGTTTCTCTGATTTTCTTTAGTTTTCTTTCTTCGTTTCTCTGATTCTGCTGTGATTTTCTCTGGTTTTCGTTTGATTTGTTTTTTCGTTTTTCTCGAGGGTTTACGTTGGTTTTTCTTTGGTTTTAGGTGAATCGATATTAATGAGATGGGGTGAGATCTAGATTCTCTTTCCTAAAACCGAAAGTGGTGGTCGGTTTTGGGAAGTTACACTCGTTTCTTGATATTTATTAGGAAGGGTAAATTCATCCTACCGTATTTTAATATAATTCAAGGCCTAATAATAATTTGTTTTTATCTAGGGGCCTAGTATTATGGGTCGCCCATGGGTAGGGCCTTAGAATAATTTTCCCTACTTGTAATTGGCATTGACCGACTCTTTCTTATCTCCTCCCTCTCTCGGTACTAGTGCTGGCCATGCTTACCACTCTCTCTGGACCCTAGAACTATGCACTCTCTCTTCATTTACTCTTCTCTATCTCCACCCACCCTCTCTCAAACCCAACGTTTTTGTGCAAATTACTCCAAGGGACTTGACTATGCACTCTCTCCATGCTATCACTGTTTGGAATTCCACAAACCAACATTAATTCTGCACGAACCTTATGAATCAGCAGGGTCCATCTCGTTCACCAGTTTGCAAAAGGTCCCTTTAGCAATACTGCATTGCTCGATAAAGGAGACACAAGCCTAAAATTCAAAATGGAATCAATTGTCTTTGTTAATCCTATATACTATTAACTAATGTCACCCATCTTACAAGTTTATAGGTTCATTGCTGACGGAGTAGACAGATCTAAGTTCATTTGTAATTTGATCCAGACTGGACAGACCTTACCTGGGACTAGAGAAAAATACATCCCCCGCTACATAACATGATATGGCTTGGTCCTTGGGATCAATACTGCCCTACTGCAAACAAAAAAACACAACAGGGTTGAGAATTGTAAATAGATATAGTTTTTGCCACCAACTGCCGTGTTTTATTTATAATCCATGGCTACGAATTTTCAAACCCTATTCTAATTTCCTCAATTTATTTGGCTCTCATTTGCATACAGCTGAAAATGCACAAATGACCAGAATGTGATATACAAACATTTCAATCCATTGTTACTTGCAAGGGAAAATGGGGAATGTGTCCCAAAATCGACCACTGATTTGGGGATGTGCCCCGAAACTACGGTTATAGGTAATCTGTCCTAAAATCTAACTTTCCATCCATGAGAGTTAAATAGTCAATTTCTCACTCATTGACCAGTCAAAATATCGTAACACGAGAACTTGCGAAATGGTCAATAGACATTTTCGATGGTTTGATTTGACTCACAATTCACTACACCATATTCAGCGATTAGAAACAAAATTTCGCAACGGTAATTGTGCAGTTGCGACATCGCAACTGTATTTGGTATGTTGCTAAATTTTAGCAACGGTAAATTTGATGTTGCTAGCTACGCAACTGTTGGTTTTCTGTTGCTACTTGGCAACAGTTTGGTTTTAAGTGTGTGAACCGTGTGTGTGCACGGTAACACTTTTGGTATTTTTCGCACCCCACTATAGGTTTTCGTTATACCTTTGGGGTTTATTCAGCCCCATAAGTTTAAGTGTGTCAGGTGCTCGTGTGCCTGCCCACACTTTTGCCTTATCTTACCCTAACCACTCACGAGTCTCTCATTCTTCAGTTCTTCTCATCTCTTCCTCCTCATTCTCTCTCATTCTTCAGTTCTTCTCATTCTTCAGTTCTTCTCATCACGAGCATATCCAGAATCACCACCACTACCATATCCATCTAACAGCTAAATTACCCTCTCTTCTTCTTCTTCTTCTAATGGATTTTGAATCGTCGTCATCTCTCTCGAAGATTTCGTATGAATCTGTTGAGACCATAGGGTAAAATCGTATAAAATCGATTTCGTTTAGTTTCGATCTAAATCGCAGATTCATATCTGTTTGTGTGTATCTGTTTAATGGATGTAGATTCTAGGGTTTGCTGTTTTTCTAATCTACAGATTCAATTAGGGTTTGATGTTTTCCTAATCTATAGATTCAATTAGGGTTTGATGTTTATATATATTCATATATAGATTCATTTAGGGTTTGATTTATTGATTGATTGAAGCATCTGATTTGTGTTGTGCTTTAGGTTTTACCAATGGCCTTCATGAGTAAAGTTGGAAATCTGATTTGTGTTGGTCCTGCAGATTTCTGTCAACGTTTATGGCAAAGAGTAGAGAGACTTCGTAACGATGTTAGAGAATTAGGTGAAGGGATTATTGATTACAATGAACTCTCTTCTATTTACGACTTTCGTGTCGATAAATTTCGGGTTTTTTTCATTCAAGCTGTAATTTTTACATATGTTTTAGTATGTTTTTTTTTTTATCTTTAATTATTGTGCAGAGATTGGCAATACAAGCATTCTTAAGAGGTTCATCAGTGGTAGTTTCTTCTCCAACTAGTAGTGGGAAGACGCTGATAGCTGAAGCTGCAGCTGTTGCTACGATTGCTAGGGGAAGGCGCATATTGTATACAACCCCATTGAAGGCATTGTCTAATCAGAAGTTTAGAGATTTTCGGTATGAATTTCTACATTTTAGTCATAGGTCACCTTGTAATATGCATAACATGTTTTAGTATGTTAACATGTGTTTTTTAGTATGTTCGGATAGTATGAACTTGAGCAGTTTATGTGCTCTTGCAGTGATACGTTTGGTGAAAGTAATGTTGGTCTACTTACTGGAGATTCTGCAGTTAACAAAGACGCACCCATATTGATTATGACAACAGAGATTCTACGGAATATGTTGTATCAGAGGTACTGTTTTATTGTTTTGTTCTTGTAAACTTAAGACTCATGAGTGTAGTGTGGTATTGTTTTATTGTTTAGCTCATCTCTAATACAGCAATTTTCATACTTCCCCTAGTTGATTTAGTAGCTCACTGCTACCTCTACTACAGTGTTGGAACCGATTCTTCCGGTAGTGGATTGTTTCACGTTGATGCAATTGTTTTGGATGAAGTCCACTATCTCAGTGACATCTACAGGGGTACAGTTTGGGAAGAAATAGTATGTCTCTGTTTTAATGCCTAATCTATACATCTTAGGATTGTCTTTTCTTTGTTCTCATTTGCATTGCAAATTTTCAGGTGATTTATTGTCCTAAAGAAGTTCAGCTTATATGTCTATAGGCCACAGTTGCCAATGCTGATGAACTGGCTGGTTGGATTGAGCAGGTAACATGCGATTGCTATGTCCCTAATTGTGCTGAAAATTGAATTGTCTGCATTATACTACTGCTGATCAATGCGCTTTCATTACTTCGTATTTATCCCCTCTCATTGCATAATCTACAAAGTCATACTACATTGTCGTAGGCCTGATATGTATAGTAACTGCAGTGAATAGTTCGAAAGCGTATATTTTAAAATGGATAGCAGGCAGATTTTGAATAGCTTAATGTTTGGATGTTTCGCAAGCTAATTGCTACCTTATTTAGGCATTACCTCAACTTCTTAGCATTTCTTGTTTTCTGTTTTGTCTAGATTCATGGTAAAACAGAGCTGGTAACATCTTCAAAACGACCAGTTCCATTGTCTCTGCGAGTATAATCCAGGGTTTAGCCTGAAATGTTAAGTCAAGGCTGCCTCGCTTTGGATGTCATTAAGAAGGTACACCTTTTGTCTCTCTCTTGGTTCTGTTGTTCACTGATTTTTGTTGGTACTTGATTACAACTCTGAAAAGTCTGTCTTGCATCTTTCTTGCAGCTTGGGTAGTCTGCTGGAAATACCTCCTTCCGTTATTGTGGCAAGTGCAGAATAAGAACAGAGGTACCCTGTTTGCTGTTAGTGAATTCCTGCACCTTGTAATTATAATCCATGTTAGGATTCTAGCTTTTTAGCAAATTAGAATATGATACATCATTCAACAACTTCTTAGGCTTAAATTACTTGCAGGTGTTTATGGTGAGTAGCTTGGTTACTGTGTGGAAGGTAGTCTTCTTGTCTTAGCATATGTATATGTAATTATCATGTTTCACCTTCTTACAATTCTATATGAGGATATCTCTTCTTAACTTGTATTTCATACAATGACATATCTAATTGTGCACTGTATTTGTGTTGCAGGGTTGTCACATAAAGCAGAGGAGGTTAACTCACCGATGAACTAAGTTATGTATGAGTTATTTTATCTAGTTTGTAAAATTGTGTTACCTTATTAATTATTATGACAACAAACTACGCTAGAAATAGCTTGTGTTTAAAGTCTTGCTTGCTCTGTATAGCATGTCTCGATGGGTCATTTTCTGTGTAAACATTGGCGTTGAGTTTAAACATGTATTATTGAACATATGTCTATAATAAAAGAATTATGTTTGATTGAGAATACTTGAGAAGGGGAATGTGTAATTGCAGGGCAATATGAAATTTGTTGGGGAATCACTGTTTTGACCAGGTCAAGCAAGACTGACCTTTGTCTGACCAAGTCAAAGACTGACTAGGTCAAAGTCAAGGTCGGTCTTCTTTGACCTGGTTATTTTTTTTGACTTTTGGTAAAAATTAGCAACAGTTTGGGAACTGTTGCGAGCAAAAAATCTAGCAACAGAACTCCAGCCGTTGCCAAACTGTTGCTACCGAAATTAAGCAACGGCAACATTACCGTTGCTAAATTTAGAAACACCGTGTTTAGCAACGGCTCGCTGGTGTTGCGAGTCCACTACGCAACTGAAACTGGCTGTTGCATCCAGCCAAATATGGTGTAGTGATTTCAACGTTTCGATTTTACTTTAAAAGAGTCTTCATCTCTTCCTTTAATGTCGAGAGAAAAAAATGCTTCCAGCGTATGCTAATGGAAATGAAGATGAAGGGAAAGAAAAGGGAAAAGGAAAATTGGGAAATAATTTCAATCTTTTTTTTTCGTTTGATTTGATTAGAACTTCGTTCAAATTTCTCAGTGTTTAACTCAAAAAAATAATTAGGTTTCGATTAGAACCTCGTTGAATCTTCTCAGTGTTGCAATCAAATAAGCAACTAGGTTTTGATTAGAAGTTCATTGAATCTTCTCATGGAATCAAAAATTAAATTAGGTTTTGATTCAAACTTCACCGCATCTTTCCATGGGTTGAAATTAAAAGAGAAATTATTGGTTTGAAGAAAAAACCACCCAGTTTAAGAAACAGAGTTTCATGGGTTGAAATCAAAAGAGAAATTATGGGTTTAAAGAATAAAACCACCCAGTTTCAGAAACAAAGGAGAAACAATGGATTTAATTTACGTTCTTGAAGATTGAAGAATAGAGCAGATGATGCAGTACATCTTTAGTACTGCATTCCTTATTTACGCATTACGTATTTTATTCTATTCTTACGAGTATTCCTTGTATAGCAAGACTCTTTTACTTTCCTAGTTTAGGTTGGTTTCCTTTCTTTATTCTTTAGTCGGTTATGTAAGCCTATATATAGGCCTGTTCTCTTGATGAGAAGACACATCTTATTATTATCAATTATTATTCAAAACCCTTGATTATTACAATCAACTATCATTAAGCTTCTTACGAAACTTAAGCCTCCCTTCGTATCTCTAGCAATACAAGCTTCTTGCGAACCTTGTTTGCCTTCACCCCTTTGGTCCGCCATTAGTTGGCATTAGAGCAACAGTTCTAGATTCTCATCTAGAACTTGATCCTGATCCTATCTTCCACAACTCTACCTTTTCACAAAACCTATCTTTTACCGCAAAACCTATCTTTTTATCAAAACCCTAGTTTTTCAAAAAAACTAAATAAATAAATAAATAAATTTGTTTCTGTTATTTTATTCCGAAAATTTCAAAAAAAATAAAAATAAAAAATAAACCTAAATTTTCTTTATTTAGTTTCTTGTTCAGAATTTCACAGTTATCATGGCGAAAGATATTCCTTACTTCTATGGTGATTTAGATTCTGTAGATTTGTTTGATTGGCTTGAAGAAGTAGAGTCGTTTTTTCAGATTTGCAATAATATATAATAGCGACAAGCAAGCAGAATATGTTAGATGCAAACTCAAGGGAAGAGCAGCATCTTGGTGGAAGGGACTCAATCACGAACGTTGGATGTATAGTCAAGAACCTGTGCGTTGTTGGGTAAGAATGAAGAAATTGATTCTAGAAAAGTTTGTATCTCCATATTATGGAGAACGAGAGTATTCTAAATATAAATCTTGGCTACGTGAAGAAAAAGAAAAAGAACTTGGAAGATCAGTTTTACAAAAAGACGTAGAGGAGTCAAAATCGTCATCAATGCATACATCTTTTAATCATGCAGAAAGCCCCGTTGTCGAGCTTAATTCTCTTCTGCCTTCGGAAGAAAAGTCAGACAAAAAAGATGAGGCATTGGAAGATGCAGAGTCTAAAGACGAGGTAAGTTGTCTTTCAACAATTCCTCAAATTGATGCTAAAGAAATTTCAATGGCAGATAAACCAGCTACGAGAGCAGATCTTGCTGAATTATTTGCTGAATTTTTTGGAATTCAAAGTCCATAATAGATCGAACAACTACGAAAGAAGATTTAGCTGAAATTGAAACTAGCATCTCTCCTACAGTTGAAGAGAAGAAGGAAGAAAAGAAAGATGAGAAGAAAGAAGACGAACAAGAAAAGTTTGAAGAATTAGTGTCTCAAAAAGATGAAACACTTTCCTGTGAAAACGATATTATTGAAGACTCATCGTCTGTTGAGAATGATATCATGTTCTCTACATCAACTCCAGTTCTCAATATTAATCTTGGGGACAAAGAAGAAGATCGGAACAAGGTCGTTAATATAACAGTTAAACGAGTTTTACAAATCCTTTGGACATCAACATGGTTGGTTTTCATGGATCAGCTGACGTGTCTTGTTTCAAGTCGTTTTTCAACATCAACTTGTTCGGTAAGAGTTATTTCTATCCTTCTTATGATTATCCTCGCAATATAATTGATCGTGGAAAAGGTTTTCAAATTGTTCCGACATTTACTACTTTTCATGGTGATGAATTTTTGAATTCTACAATTACTCCTATTGTGGTTTCTATTACTTCGTCAATTTTTGTGGATGAATACAAGGGCACGTCTGTGCATGAGATTGTCCGAGACTTCAAGATACATTGGTGAAAGAAGAAGAGAAGCCTCCTGATATTTTAGATTTTAATTCAATGTTTGATGTCATTATTGCACTGCGCAAAGAGGCTGAATATTTTGTAACTAATTTTGGTTATGGAAACCTAGACGCCGTAGACATCAGGTCAAGGAGTTCTTTCTTAAATTGGGTTCCATTTATTTCAAGGATGTTTGATACTCTACAGACGCGTCTTGATAAGACGATATTCTTAACAGACCATGGCAAAGACGTACTCAGAAACCATGCGATGTTTGTTTATCTGAACCCCGAGATATTTAAAGACCATACAACTTCAGTATTTATACGTGAAGTTTATAAGGTGTTATTTTTAGCTATGGAAAAACGATGCAATTTCAGTGATTTTGACATCATTGCCAAGAGGTATTCACGTCTTAAAGGTTATCTGAATTTTTATATTTACCTTAGCTATGCTCGTTCATCATTCGATCGTGGGAAGTATGCAGTTGTTTTAATGAATTCTGGTGAGACAATAATTTGTCGATTGGTTCTTAGACTTGGGTATACATCAGATTTTGGTTTCCTAGTTTCAATGGAAGATTTGTTTGTTATCGATGCTGGATTTCTTGACGATCACATGCTGTTTATGGGAATGTCACAAAAAAAAGTATTACCTACAGAGCTTTTGCAGTATTATTTTTATTCGGCATATATAGTTTTGTTGGTATTACTTACCCAAACACGGGGAGACTTTTTCAATCTTGCAGTATAGATGAGAACCTTGTATGGGCTACTGCTAATGGAAGAGTTGATTGGCAGTTTGGTACAGCTATTAGAGGTGTTATGGGTCTTCATCTAATGATTGCATGGACCATATACATTGGTTTGTTTTTGCTTTCTCGTGCAATTCTGGTTGTTTGTGAATCTGTTTTCGATATTTATTCAAGTGGTACTAGTATGTAACCCATGCCATACTGGCACGGACTTTGGTTTGTTCTTAAACATATTATTGGAGTATTGATTTTTAGATTTTATATTGTGTTTGATTATGGTTTTGGAATTTCAGATAGAAGTGGGAATCGAATCTGAGAATTAGTTTTGGTAAAAGAAATAGAAATGTGCAAGAAAAAATAGGCATTTGTCCCTCATGTATAGAGAAACTACAAAAAGGTATAAAGGAAAAGAAATGTAAAAAGAAGAAGAAGGGTAACTTAGTCCTTTCACTGTCAACCGGTGAAAAAGACTCTTTCTTTTATTATAGTGAGATTGACGGACTTCTGGAAAGTATTGATTACGCTCATCCATCATGGAAAGATCTTGATGTTGGTAGAGACAAGACTGTCCAACAAGCTACAACTTCTGATTTTCTTAAATTCTATATTTTTGGCTATGTTCGATATTTTTCTGGCAGTCAGACTTTGAGTTTCTTGTTTCGAAACAAATGGCGTTATATAGAAATTCCTGTAGGAACCATGGGATATATTGCTATCGAAATTTTTGAAAGCATATTTGTGAAGCACTTGAAGATTAGAATAGAGCAATTAGTTGCACGTTATTCTGATGGTTTGAACATATTTATTCCACATGGGATGGCTCAATCCGTCTACAAGATGGCTGAAGTTCTTCAACATGTTATGAAGGTTGAAAGTCGTGTGTTATGTGGTTCAAATTGTATTTATCGAAGACCAACGCGAATGAGGAACAATAATAGTACCGCATATCCTGGAAAGCAGAATTATTTTAATACTGCAACCTTTATTGCCTTCAAAGATGAACTCAAAAGAAATTGTCGTCTAGCTTTCATATGCAAGACATCTGATTTGGAGAAGGAGTTTGAGATCAGTTGGTATGTTTACTACAACTTGATTGGTCTTTATTTTTACTCCCTTATCATGATTATTTTCACGTTATTTCTCTCTTACATCCACATGTTGGGAGATTATTTAAAGTGGAAATTTAAGCTCATTGACAATATGGAGGATAATAATGCTTATGATGTGAATGTTTGTGCTATGCTATGCTCAAAAAGTCACACAATTACAAGAATTGAGCATGATGTTTTTGCCATTCCGAGTGTTGAAAGAGATGTAGCTGCTGGATATGATGGTGTTTTAATAAAGCCATCTATGTTTGATGATACTGGTTGGTGTCACAAGAATACAAACATGGAATTGTCCATTATGGAAGATTGTGAAGTTCTTTACGACACTCCTGCATTCAGGTTAGTAATTTCAGTAGTTCTACTGCAGAAACATGTCTCATGGATTGATTTGCTGATACAATATGTAAGTACCAAGAGAGTTTTGCAAACCCGACTGTTAGTACTTCAAAAAGACGCAACTATCAATTCAAGAGTTTCTGGAAGTGCAGATTTGACCTTTTCACCAAAGACACTCCAATATCTTTCGAAAGATAACCAACTTATGTTCTATGCTACTTCGGTATTTGAACTAATGATTGCGTGGATCATGTTTGTTGAGTTATTCTTACAATCTCGTATAGTTATTTGTGAGTTGGGACAGGAATCTTCGGTCTTTTCTTCTCATGATGAACTTGTGTGTCGGACGGAATCACATCAGCTTACTGGGCGTTTCATATGAGTGCAATGTGGTTTAAATACTCATCTAATAGTGAGTGTATGGCAGAAATTTTTACTCGAAGATTGTTTGACCCTGGCAAGGCTATTGGTATATTCCGAAATAGTGATATCTTATCTGATTCTACAGAAGAACTTGTTCAAGTGAACAATGAAGCTCAAATTCTTATTGGAAGGAAAATTATTTATCGAATGATTCATGACATGGATTTTGTTTTTGATCGAGGAAGGTCATTGGTGCAACGGTTTAATATTGATTTGACTAAATGCTACCGGAATGAAGTGCAGCAGGGACTCTTTGATATAGTCTGGTTGAAGTTTTTCGCGTGCAAAAAAATTACATGGCATACGTATAACGTTAAGCTTTGTGAGATCTTTACAGCCGATGATGGTTTCACTCAGGAGACTCTAAGATTAAATGTGTGCACTGTCAGTCAAGGTGATCAAGATTTTCAAGTAAGATTCGCTGAAGGATGTGGTGCGAATGGACTAGTAATGTATACAAAAGCAAGCCAAGTTAAAAGGTTAATGTTCTTTTCTTTAACCACCGTTGTCCTATTGGTTGGGACATTATTTGATGATACTCAATAAGGAAGACGTTGCGTTGGAGATCGAAGACTCGGATGGGTGCTTCTAAAAAGAGTCGATGGATTTCTACCCCATGAACTCGAGGGCGAGTTCCTTTCAAGAAGGGGGGACTGATGTAGTACATCGTTAGTACTGCATTCCTTATTTACGCATTACGTATTTTATTCTACTCTTACGAGTATTCCTTGTATAGCAAGACTCTTTTACTTTCCTAGTT
>JAJJMA010075213.1:371-11935 GCA_023529015.1 Papaver nudicaule
AAACTTTAGACTAAAATGTGTTGAAATCTGTGAAAAAAAAAGGAAAGAAAAGAAACCCAGATGAAAAAAATTACCTAGAACATATACTCCCTCCGTTTCAAAAAGATAGGCACATTTGACTTTGACCAAAAATTAAGAAACTTAATAAAACTAATATTATAGTCATTTTTATTATTTTATTTTACTATTAACCTATGACACTTGTCAACAATAAACCAATTATAAAGAAAAAACAATAAAAAAACTCTAATGGTTAGTTCATTAAGAACCTTAATTTTCGAAAAAAAGTCAACATGCCTATCTTTTTGAAACGGAGGGAGTAAATTTAAATATTTAAGTCTGTGACACCATTGTGCTTCAAACCTTTCCCTGGTGAAACTAAAGTTACTCCAAGTTGAGGAATTGATGCAGAAAGTTTAGGTCAGAAGTCTAAAGATGGGGAAAATTAGAAATATATTGAGCATATAACCAGCAACCGGTGTTTGCCCATCTATTTAAGCTCTATGCGGATTGATTCAATCTTTCTTCATAGTGGGAGGATTGCCAGTAAGCTACCTATTAAACAATTTTACATGTGACCTAGAATGGGTATATATGGTGGCTCAAATTGTAGCCCCCTTCTCTTAAATAAATCTTAATATGCATGCGGGTGATCTGATTGAACTTAAAACTTGCCTGCCTCCTAAGTAACATATGCTCTTGTGGCCCGAAGTTTGTTACGTCTCCAGAAGTCTACCCGGCTTGAGCCATAACTTGAGCTCGATTTAGATTACCTTTGTGACCCAAATTTTGTTTGAACCAAAAATTTAACTCATGGCTCAAATTTCTGTCTGATTTTTTTTTTTACTCAATCAATAAATTTTTCATCAATGCAAAAAATCAGGTTACAAACATTACAAAGGTAGAAAGAAACAAAGCAACAAAACTACAGAGTACATAACTCAGGAAGGAAAACTTAGTAAAATCTGTAGTAGTTCAAAGAGGGAGACTCCATGCAACTCAGGAATTTTGGTTGCTCAGTATACACCCTTTGTGCACTTTTATCCAGTCCAGCTCCTAGTTTAGCAAGTTTGTCAGCAGAGAAGTTGATTTCTCTATAACTATGCTTAAATTTGACCTGCATTACAGCCACAATTCTGTTCCACCTAGCACTGACAAACCATGGAATTTTTCCTGAGGTGAAATTGTTGATGACAGACTTAGAATCAGAGTAAATTAGTAGATTATTAACCTGTTCAGTGATAGCACACTCCCCTGCACTGATTACTGCCATTATTTCAGCCAAAAAATTAGTTGCAATCCCTAATCCTCCAGACTTTGCAATCAGGAACTTACCCTTATTGTTTCTGCAGAGAAAGCCATAACCAGCTAAGCCTGGATTCCCTCTTGAAGCATCATCAGAACAGGCTAAAATTTGATTGTCTTCTGGCAAAAAGAAGCTCAATTCCTTAATTCTCTGAGACTTTATACTTCTGCTTCCTAAGTTGAAATTCCTGAGGACTTGGTGATCATAGCTTGTATTTCTTATACTTCCTTTCATTCTTACTTCACAATCTTTTGTAAACTGCATCACCCTTTTCTTAAAACTAGCAAAGTTTGGTTTCACATTATCAAAAGTAACTCTGTTTCTTAAGAACCAGATTTCCATCATTGTTATAGAAGAAGCAATTATCCACACTTCCTTCACTGCACTGCTCTTTGAATTAGCAAACTTAATCACATCATCATATGACATAGAATTAATGAACTGGAACATACCTCCTAACCATTGCCATATTAGTTCACTGAAATTGCAATGCCAGAGTAAATGATCCATTGTTTCTTCATCTTCTTTACACAAGCAACATCTGGAAGCAAGCTGAAAACCCCTCTTCTTCATGTTGTCATCTGAAGCACAAACATTTTTGACTATCTTCCAAACATTACTTGATGTGGTGGGATGCAGGCTTGAATTCCAAATGTATTTGGCTTTTGTGCATTTAGGAAACTGTTTTCTAGTGATCTGAACTGCTGATTTGGTAGTGAAATCTCCAGTCAGAGTTCTCCCCCGTATTCTTCTATCAGCACCAACATAAAGCACATGAAGATCATCTGTTTTGAAGAAAAACAACATCTCTCTTGGTATCTGCCACTTCCCATTGACTATCAAATCAGATACCTTCATTTCAGAGTTATTCTGGATAAAAGCATTTCCAGGATGTAATTCTTCCAAGGATGATTCAAAAATCCAATTTTCCTTCCAAACTGAAAAGTTGCCTTCACCAACTATCCATCTTGTATTCTTTTTCACTTCATCAAAGACCCATCTAATGCCTTTCAAGATTGATGATTTCTTATATGATGTAACCAGTTCATCGTTTTTAATAAACTTTGCACATAAAAATTTTGCCCAATCTTCATCCGAGTTGATCATTCTCCAAACTAGCTTCATTATCAAAGATTTGTTGATTACCTCAAGTCTTTTAAGACCCAAACCACCTTCTTCTATTGGAGAGCAAACCTTATCCCATTTTAATGTTACCACTTTTCTTTCTGCTGGATTTCCAGTCCATAAGAAATTGGTCATCATCTGCTCACATAACTTCAAAACTTTCACAGGCCATTTGTAGATAGACATGTTGTAAATGGGGATGCTGCTGAGTACATGCTTTATAAGAATCAACCTGTCTTGAAAGGAAAGAATAACACCTTTCCAGCTAGCAAGCTTTCTCTGAAACAGTTCTACCACTCCCCAAATGTGGTTTGATCTTATACAACCAGGAGTGAGAATTACCCCCAATATTTATCAGGGAAATGAGATAAAGACATTTGGAATTCACCTGCAATTTGTAGTTTTCTTTCAGCAGTTACACCTCCAACAAAAACCTTACTTTTTTCTTTGTTTACTTGTTGTCCAGAGGAGGCTTGATATGTATTAAGTAGCATCTTCACTTTAGCCAAATTTCTTTTGTGCCCATTAAAGAATAAGAATACATCATCTGCAAAGAAGATGTGTGATGGTGAAATTCCATTCCTGCTAACCATTGCCTGAATACTCCCATTAGCTACAAGCTGTGAAATGTTTCTACTCAGAACTTCCTCTGCCAAAACAAACTGAATTGGAGAAAGGGGGTCACCTTGTCTCAATCCCCTACCCACTGTGAAGAAACCAGCTGGACCACCATTAACTAAAACTGATAGCCTAGCAGATTTGAATAATATGTGGATCCAGTTAATGTATTTTGCAGAAAATCCAAAATTCTTCAATACTTCAAACAGAAACTCCCAACTTAAGGAGTCAAAGGCTTGTGTGATATCAAGTTTAAGACCTACATTGCCTCCTCTTCTTTTGACATCCAACTCATTTATCATCTCAGATGCTAGCATAATATGATCTTGAATGTTTCTCCCTTTGACAAATGCACTCTGCTGTGGTGATATTAACTTGGGAAGAAACACACCCAATCTAGTAGTAATAATTTTGGTAAATACTTGAAGCCAAAGTTAGCCAAACCAGTTGGCCTAAATTGATTAGCGTTTCTTGCACCATTCACCTTTGGAAGAAGAAATATGAAATTAGAGTTCATGCCTTTTGGTATAAATCCTTTACACCAACAGTACTGAATCATCTTCACCACATCTTCACCTATAACATTCCATGCAAATCTGTAGAAATAACCAGGAAAACCATCTGGCCCTGGAGCACTATCAGGATCTAAGTCAAAAATGGCTTGTTTAATTTCTTCAGAGGAAGGAACTTTCTCTAGCTCTTCATTATCCTCTGCAGTGATAATTTCAGGAATTGCATTAAGTATATCATCATCTATATTTACCTGCTTGTATCTGAATTTATCCTCATAATGACTAACCAGCAGATCAAAAATCCCTTGAGATGTGTTAATAATTTCTCCTTCATCATTTTCTAACTCAGATATTGCATTGTAATTTTGTCTGATCTGTATATTTGTATGAAAAAAACTAGTGTTAGCTGCTCCTTCTCGAATCCACTACATCCTTGATTTATGGTGCATTAAATCTCTGTTTTGTTTAGTTACTTCATCATGTTTCTTCTTCATTTCTAAAAGATGCTGAACTGCATTAACATCTTCTGGATTTTGATCAGAAGTAATAGTAGCTTGATAGTAGTTCTCTTCAGCTTCTTGAAGTCTGACTTTAATATCTCCAAAAACATTCCAGTTCCAGTCTTTTAATTCAACCTTCAACCTTTTCATCTTAATCATATAAATGAATGCAGGATTGCCATATACTTCTTCCTCCCAAGACTTCATTATGATATCAAGAAAACCTTCATGTTGTAACCAGACTTTTAAAACCTTGAATGGGATATTCTTTGGCTTAGGAACAGTTAAACAAGCACCAAGTAATGGACTGTGATCAGAAATCCCTCTTAAGCCAACTTTGTATTCCCAATCAGAATATAACTCTAACCATTTCATATTGTATAATGCTCTGTCTAAGTTGCACAAAATTATCTGTTTTCCAATTCTGTTATTGCACCAAGATAATTTCATACCTGTTTTCTTGGCTTGTATCAACTCACAAATATTAATTCAATTATGAAATTCCAGCATTGCAGCTTGTTTAGGACTTCTTCCTCCCTTCTTTTCATCAGCAGAAAGAATAGCATTAAAGTCTCCAAATATACTAACCAAGGAAGATCCATCAAATTTATCCTTTCAAGCTCTTCCCATAATTTTCTTCTTTCCTTTGTAAGAACATCAGCATGTACTCCTGTAACAAGAACTCCACCTAAATTAACTGTAACTGCTTGTCTTGTAATTGAAACTACTACTGGTGGAGAAATGGAAGCATTCCAGAATAACCATAAATTCCCTTTTCTACACTCATCTGAGTTATGTATAACTGTATGACTCATCCCTGGTAATTTTAACTTTTTACAAAAACTTTCAGATAGTCTGACTTTAGGCTCAGCAATCCAAAGAATAGTAGGACTAAATTGATTTACTAAACTTCTAACTTTGTCTTTGGCTTGATTTCTTCTCAGGCCTCTGACATTCCAGTAGAGAGCTTTCATCTTCCTTTATGTTTTTGAGAAACAGCAGCAGGTCTTCTCTTACCTTTATGATTTCCAACTAAATTCTTCTTAGCATCAGCTACTTGCTGTCTTGTTTTAATGATAGTGATAACTTGTTCAGGAGACAAATTCTTCTTCTCATCATTTGTATTACTTGTTGATGCAGAGTCACTAGTAGCTTCAGTTTCAATATGAGTTGTTACTTCAGTTTCATCATGAGTTGTTACATCAGGTGTAGCATGAGTTGTTACTTCAGTTTCAGCATGATTTGTTACAGCAGGTGCAAAAGTACTCTCAGAAATTTGCACTTCTTTTGATATAGCAGGAACACTAGAGTTAAGTTCTAAAACCTTATTCACTTCAATAGCTGGAAAATCCACCTGCATATTAAAAATCTCATCATGCATATCTTGTAGTAGATAAAACTTACCATTAGATATATCTCCAAATTGGATTGGAGTATGAATTTCTCCTTCCTCATAATCAGAAAAAACCTTAGAAGTACTTGGAGGACATAGATCAAATGTCTCTGAATTAACTTCCTCATGCTTACTACCATTTTTCTTCTTAGGTTTATAGACCCATTCTGTCTTCTTTGTTCCTTCAGCAACAAAGTTTTTAATCTTTTCATTATTGTAGTATTGTGCACCTTCTTCTCTCTTCTTGATCCTGCAATCTTTCTCAAGGTGACCTACTACCTTACAGTGTTCACAAAATAAAGGTTTCTTTGGAACATATACTTTCTGATAAAAACCTCCATATTTACTTTGAATCCATATCTTGTCAGGAATAGGATTAGTCATATCAATTTCAATCAAGACACTAGCATAATAACCCATAATTTTTTGAGTAGTATCATGTATCTTGACTGGTCTCCCAATCACTTTAGCTATCTTCAACAAGATCTTATCCTTCCATAACTCAATCGGCAGACCCGGGAAATGAACCCAAGTGAAAGCTGTTGTTGATTTTTGATTTTCCGGTTGAAAATATGCTTCCCAAGCCCTTAATTTCAAAATTTGAGATTCTACCATCCATAATCCATTCCATATATGGTCAGAATCAGTACAATTTTCCAGCTGAATAAGAAAGAAACCCTTACCTTGTGGGATGAATTGAATTGCACCAGTTAATTTCCATTGAGTGCGCAGAGAAATTTCCGCATCCTCAAACTTCAGATTAACAAAATCTAACCTACCAATCAAGCTAAAATTCCATTCTCTGACACTTTCTTCAACTGATTCATCATCAAGTAATAGCATGAGATTTAGATTGGATTTGATCCATATCATCAACTATTTTTGAATCCCTAAAATCGTTCATTTGGAAAAACTCCAAATGAAATTTGGACACAATTAATGTAACTGATGAACAAAAAGAGGAAAACTAATCATTAGATCATTAATTGATCTACCAGTTTACAATTTTTGGAGACTAAATTCACTGAAAACTATGCAGAATCGACCAAATTGAAAGAGGAAAAAACACTTTGACTGGAGTCAACACAAACTCAGGTCCAAAATTTCTGTCTGATGGAGTAATGTTATTAGGCATATACTGAAGTGATGAAATCAAATTTTCAAAACAAACATTTTGATCCAAACATCATCCTACATGAAATAGAAAACCAACACATTTACTTATAGGACCGACCGACCGGAGGGCCCGAAGGAAGGGAGTTCCTTTTATGACCATTTTTTTGTAAAATGGACCCTAACAAAATTGAACCAATTTGACAAAAAAGATTAGAAATAGTTGCTAGGAAACACCGAAATTACCTTTCTAATTTTCAATTTTCTTTTTTCTCCTAAGATATTTTCATAAATAAACCAAAGAGAAAGGATAAATAGGTAATAACGTTTTAAAGGAATTATCTTTTAGTTGTTGAGGGTAAAAGTGTACATAATATTTAGCAATTTTAAAACATTAAAATCTTTTAAAGTATACGTCAGATTTTCGCAAAACTTATATGTTTAGAAAAGTCTTTAAATTATCTGCAATGAGTATAAACATCAATATTAATATTACACTTTTTTCCTAAAACATCATTAGGTTAACTTTCATAGCTATATATACATGTTTGTTCTGATTTATGGAGAGTAAAATGCAAGCATGTGCAAGGTACATGTGCTCTCACTAATTACTCTTTTAACATCTCCTCAATTAATTTTCACCTCTATTAATCAATTTTTATTTTATCCACCACCGCCACCAACCGTCACCGCGACAACTATATTTTGCTACAGACACCATATTCCGCCACATTTTACACTTCTGATTTTTCGGTCCACTCATCTAGTTTTTAAATTTGTTTGCTAAAGGTAATAAAACTGGACAGCTATTGAGCACTCGCACACGACGGGCACGAGAACCGCCAAGTTAGATTACAGAAATTAAAAATTATGCACGATAATGCACGAGCATGAGAATCGCCAAGTTATTTTCTATGTCTAGAGTGCAAACAAATAATGCACGATAACGCCTGGTCTGACCGCAATTGTATTTCATGGCCTGATAAGCAGAAAATTTGAGGTAAGTGCAACCAAGGCACCAAAACACGGCACATTCCAAACGACCATTTAAAGAAAACATCATCACTCGAAAGACAACACCTTAAGTTTACAGCCGTGAATGGAAGGAAAATCATCCAACGGTGACCAATTGAGATGAACATACACCCTAAGAACCAGTGAACCACCCTTACTGGGAGTTCCCGCCAGAAGCACTGAGCCTCTTATAAACGCCCACGTGTCCATATAAGACCCCTAATCTCCCACCGATCAGCCTTGAAAGAAAAGAATTCCATCGAACAACAGTCGGTCACTACGTTTCACTACTAGGCCTAGCTAACAAAAGCAAATCATTCTATTGATCCGAAATGGGCCTAGTCGCTTACATTGCAATTTAATTAGTCACCCAAACTCTTCAATGTGATTCATAATTTGAAATCTAAAATCTGCTTCCAACCTTTGTCCTGTGTCCCAAAATTTGGCCGCTTCGTAGTTCGACATTTGTCGTGCGAACCAAAGTCTGAATCATGACCCAAACAAAAAGAAAATGGTACTTGACGAATGAATGTGTTTGGGGACCATGGTATACACTGCACGAATGAAGTGGGTTTAAAGTATCGGCACGACCTGGTACATGACACTATTGCAGACATGTGCTGGAGTGCTGTAGTGCCGGCAAGGAAAGAGGTAGACTTGGGCTTTCTCGCAGATAATGGTACTTCTCTGAGACATGCTGACATTCTTGTATATAATTGGGATAATGGTCGGGATGTCTGTTTGGATGTGATGATTGTTTCGCCCTTTGTTGGAGGTGGAGTCCGTACTCATGAGCCGGGTCAAGCCATCAAAGATGCGATTGCTCGTAAGAATGCCAAATATTTAGAAAAATGCACTTCGCAGGGTTACGGGTTCGGTGCTTTGGCCTTCACTACTCTTGGTGTTCTTGGGGACGAGACTATAGACTTTATCCAACGTTTACGAAACTACATGGCCAGTCATGATGCAAATGTGTGCGTTGGAGATTTTTTATTTCATAGGTTAAGTGTGGTTGTTCAAAAAGGGGTTGGTGCCCAGCTTGTTGCTCGGTTACCGACAAGTTTTTTGTCCGATAAGAATCCTTTAGAATGATTGTAACACTATTGATTATGGAAAAACTAAAAGAAAAAAAGAACCCAAACCTAGAAAACTAAAAATTTGATTTCTCTTTATCCTTTGCACTCAATTCTTCTTTTTGCCCTCTACTGGATTGAGGTAGTTAATTGGGTGCAAGTTGATTAGAGAATTTTTTCTGATAGGTACAGAGAATGGGAATGAAATGGAGGAGTTTCCGCCCTTGATTTCTAGGTCGTCTTCCTCGAGAGCAAATGAAGTGAGTACTGTGATTATTTCCAGTGGTGGGTTGGAGAAGAACGTTGTTTCTCTTTCAAATCCTTCTCCGGTTGGTGGTAAAGGGGTCAATTTTGAAAACCCTAACCCTAGTTCTAAAAATTGGATGAGTATATTTCCAGCTCCTAGGCCTGTGATTCCTCAACCAAAGATTGAAGTTTACTCCTCCAGCTGAGATAAATGGGAAGAGATTGGTAGCTTCTTCAACTGATAATTTCTCAGAGGGAGTAAGAAATTGTGAAATTTGGTGGTTGGTTTCTTTGTGGGGAAAAGATGTTCATTCACTGTTGTTCAAAATGCCATAATCAAGTTATGGAAGCTTAATAAGGAGGTAAGCATCAAACTTTATGGCAATTGTGCTTTCATTTTTGATTTCAAGGATGAAGAAGATAGAAGAAATGCTCTAGAAACATGATCTTTCTTTATTGGGAGTAATTTTTTTTTTCTTTGAGGCCTTGGACACATCTTCTTGAGAAATCAATTTTTGAGATCAAGACTGTGCCTATCTGGGTAAAGATATTTGAGGTTCCTTTGCACATGTGGAATAATGAAGGTCTGAGCATGATTGCAAGTTTTATTGGGGTTCCTTTGTTTGTTGATGAATGTATTATGAACAAGGATAGACTCGCATATGCAAGGATTTGTGTTGAGATTGAAGTAGACTTCAATTACCCAAAGAGTATTCCTTTATTGATAGATGGTAAGATTTCCATGGATCTTCCAGTTGAATACGATTGGAAACCTCCAAAATGTGATATATGTAAGGTTTTTGGGCACTCACTTAAGAATTGCTCAAGGAAGAACAATACTCGGTGGACTCCCCAAAAAGATTTGGTTGTTCATCCAGTTATTGAAGATACAATTAAGGAAAATGGGCACAAAGGAGTTGAGGGAGATTTGACCTTGGTTAAGGAAGGAATGGGAACATCTACAAGTGGTACTAGTGTTAGTGGTAGCGTAAGCAGTGTTGGTGTAAGCGGAATTGGTGCAAGAGGCACCAGTGTCTTTCATATAGCCGTTGTGCAACCCATGGCTAAATGCAAATCTCCAGCTAAAGCTAGTAAGCCCTTTAGCTCAAAGAGTGGAACACAAGAGTCAGTGGTACAGAAATGGTGGCACCTTCAGCCTATGTAATGGCACCTTCAATTGCAAATTTGAAGGATGCAGAGGTACAAAAGTGTGATGGAAGTCCACAGGGAGACTGGATTGAGGTGAAAGGAAAGAATAAGATCAATTCAGGTAGGCCTCGTTCTCCCAAAAGAAATCCATTTATGGTGTATAGTGATTTCAAGGAAAAAAGTAGATTCCCAACTAATAGAACCAAAGAAATGGAAGCTAGGAAGGTCACTACTCCTCCTAGGATCGTAGCTGATAGAACTCATTCTCAAGAGAGAGCTCTAGTAGAAAATGAGGAAGAGGAAAGTGATGCTTTGGATGAATGTGAGTTTGAAAAAAAATATGAAATTTATGTGTCTTGAGGATGCTATTGTTAAGAGAAAAGAGAGGGGGCTTAATCGGCTTAAGTGGAATGGAAAAGTTGTTAGTACAAGCACAAGCAAAGAAAAAGAAAACCCAGTGATTCTAGGAAGAGGTCAAAGATCACAAATTAAGAAGAGATATCCTTAGATTTGGATGGTTAAAATCCTGTTTTACATTATTATGTTTAGGATGGTTTTCTCAGGTGTACTGAGTTTTGGTTTCTTTTATTGATTTGTTGGATTTGAGGTATGTCTCTACCTACTTTTCGCGCCTTGACGCTTGTTTTCTACATTTTCTTAATCAATAAAGTTAACCTTTCTCCTCAAAAAATAAAATAAAAAAGATAAATGAAAAATCATGACCCAAAATGGCTCAGTCCCTCCAATTTTACTCGTGGCCCATAATTTATATTTAATCATATTACCACCAATAAAAGTTTGATTTCAATGACAACAAATGCATTACGAATCTACTAATAAGAATGTGTATGTCCTATGAAATAAATTTTATGGTGTTCTTTGTTTTATAAGCTAAAATAAAAGAAAAAAAAATGGTGGTTATATACCTATATTTTTGTTGTCTTATTCAGCGGCACCTAAAATTCTATCATGTGGTACAAAACTTGTTCTATAACCCAACATCCACTTAATAACTCAAGATGTGCTCAACTTTTTCATGTCTTCGAATTTTTACCTTGTGACCCTTGATCTACATTTAATTCAAATCATCTTGTAAATAAGTGTTTGCCGGAAATCAATTTTTTGCGAACGCTACTTATGGGTTTTTGCTTTAGGGTTGACACCCACCCAAACATAATGGCAACCTCCCATGAGCAAAGTTGATTTCAAATCTCCTCATATTTTTTTTAACCTGAAAAAGAAATGTTTTGACGCACCAAAGGGAATGACAATTTCAAGAGTAAAACTTTATCCAAACAACATGATTTAATTAATACTCAATCGAAGACGGGAGGACAACAACCCTATATCTATGCCGTGAATCAAAAATAATCGAACGACACACACTTATTAGATTTCCCCGCTACTAAGCACTTAGATTTTCTACCGTTCACGTGTCAACAATCATAAAAAAACCAACGGCCTACAAATATAGGGTGTACATACACCTGAGTCACCTTTTTCACTCCCACCCAA
>JAJJMA010075241.1:0-15890 GCA_023529015.1 Papaver nudicaule
GCCATGTTACACAAGAACACGATCTCAATCGCTACATTACTACTAAAGTAGTCGACTATATTTCGAAAGAATAGAGAAAGTAGAAATAGAAGAATATCCATAAAGTCATAACTCCTACAAACCTTTTGTCGATGAAGAATAATTGATGTCTTCTTTGTCTTCACAGTCTTCGTCTTCAAGGTCTCTACTACTCTGTCTATATCCCATTTTCGAAATCTAAACTCTAGTAGGCTAAATCAAGAATTGAATTTTGACACCTAAAACTGACAACTAGCTTGACATACCAACGCTAGTGGGTTTGACCGGACAATGCCCTAACAATAAGAAATGGGTAATAATAAACGATTGAAAATGTCGAAAAAATGCCCAGTCAACATATCACGAGAGTTTGTTGAATCTACTTCAGAAATGGCTCAGCGTGCTATCATCTCTGGTTCTGAGAAAATCTGGGATGTTGCCATCCAAGATTTTTATAGTTTTGATTCTTCCAAATGCTCAAAAGAGATTTCCACTAAATCAACTTCATATGTGTTTGTTAAGAAGACCCCCTGTATGACGGGTAATGAAGTTGTGGGAAATGCCCTTAGTGCAAAAACCTCTAATCATGGTCAAGAATTAAAACTAGCCTTAGAAAGAGAAGAAAAACACTTAGAGCAATTAAATACTCTAACTCTTGAGATTAAGAATTTAAAGCGTCACGAAGAGTCTCGCAAAGGAAATTCATCTACTTCGATTCCTAAGTGTGCATTGTGTAGTCTTGATTACTATGACACCGATGACGAAATGGATTTCGATGACATGGCTGATATTGAAGTGATTATTCATGGAAATTCTCTTCCTAAGGGTGACATGGGTATTCCTCAGTATCATCGCTGCTTTATGCTTCAGTTGAGTGGTGATAAACATAAATTGATAAAGGGAATTAAGATACTAAAAGGTAGAATTCACATTAATTCAGAAATCGAAGATCGTGATAAAAGTATTCGATCTAAGAGTGATAAGTGTGAAAAACTTCGTCTAGATCTTGATGTTGCCAATAAAAAAATTGGGAGGATGGAACAAGACTTGAAAAAGTTTAAGGATAGCTCAAACAAACTTGACCCAAAGCTAAAGGAGACGAGACCTCCTCATGATACTCGAGGATTGGGCTATAAGGGAATAAACGCTCCAAGTATAAGCAAAGAGAACAAGTTTGTCAAAGCTAAAGGTTATGTCCAACCAAACTCTTCAAAGGTAAACATTAAAGAAGACGCTTCTACCAATAAAAGTCCTTTAACCTCTGTCAAAAATGAAACGAACAATGTTCGTCATACACCATCTCAAATGAATCCACATCAACATAAAAATAGCATTCCTTATGCTACTTTACATTTTCCTTATTGTGGTAATAAAGGGCACCTGAAAAGAGGATGCAGGTATCTAAAAAGAAATCTGAAAACACGAGACTCTCTCCTCTCTAGCGAAGGAAGTGGTTAAACCATTTGTAAACAATTACAGTTCTTCCACATGTAATTCAGATCAGTATTGTCCCAAAAATAAACAAACTAATTATGATGAACCAAGACATGTTTCCAAGAGTTCGTCTAGATCCTTTAATAATCATCGTCATTATAAAAAGGAGAATAATTCTGCAAAGACAAGATCTGATGCACCCAACTGGAGAAAAGCCTATTCTTATACACAAAAGGTCAAATTGTTCAAAGGATTCTTCTACAACTTGTTCAAAAGAGAAACCTGCTGCTTCAAGAACCAAACAAAAATGGTTACCGAAAAATCGCAATGCCACTCCAGGTATGTCCAAGAATCTTTCGACTACGCTGATGAATGATGAGAATGAAAAGAACACAGAGATAGAAAACATTTTCCAAGCAATGAAGAAATTTATGGAAAGGGTAGAAGTTCTTAGAAGCAACTCAGGAGGATCCTCTATTTCTGATCTTCATGACGACCAGGTTTCTAAATCAAAGCAGAAAAATAGGTATGAGAAATCTTGAAAGAAAGTTTCTACTGATGGTTCTGGTTCTGTCACCTGTTGTGAGCAAGAAAATGCTCACGTCAACGCAACTTGATTGTGTTGGTATGTGCATCCTCACCAACTGTGCTCTTTGATGGTGAGGTAACACATGTGAATGAGCACATACTACGTTGAATATTCCACGAAGAGATTCCATGTAGATTATTGTATGTATTTCGATTTGTTTTGTTATCTTGCATTTTTGTTTCTGTGATATATATTTTCTGAATGAGGTTATTTTAATTAAAATATAAATGCTTGAAGGAATAATGGTTAAGTAGTTGGCAATAATACTTGTCTTAAATGTATATCTCTTGAAGAGACGATTCAATTGAGCCAAGAATCACCTGATTCTGATACAAAATGAAGAAGTTATGTGCAAAACAATATTCGCATTTGCCGACGAAAAGTAGGTTCCGAATTCTAACAAACATAAATGTTAGGTTTCGAAACCTAAACATGGAAAACGTGATTTTGGTCATGTTTGGTGTATTTCCTTCCATACTCAATGCTTGATGCTTCCCTTGACTCACTTGGTCATCCTTGACTAATCAAGAGTCATTAGATTTGAATTTATTTCTCTCTAAGAAGTATTTGTCTTAATATTGTCTTGGTTGTGAAACATGGATATTCTAATCTATTGGGAACATATGTGAATTCTGAGATAAAAACATATAATGATTGTTTGTTATTTTATTTTGATATATACGAAAATAACAAAAATATGCGTGAGTTTCGATTTTGTTTTTATTCGAAATATAAAAAGTAGAAAATCGAAAAACTAAAATTATCACGTAAGTTTCGAATGCAACATTTGATTTAATATTTCTGAATCTATTATGAATGTATGTTGCAGGGTATCAAGATAATTCATTTATCTCCTATGGAGCTGATTTATATAATTGTTTTAAATCTTGATATCTCAGCCTCCTTATGTTTGTGGTTGTTATGTTTGTACTAATGACTTTGTACGCATGTATAACTATGTAAGGAGGAGATTGATTTTATGCTAGTCACAATGCTATTGGATCTCTTTGTGTCTTATGACTAAGAGTTATAGTATATGCATAAATCAGTGGTTTTGGTATAATCTAGTAAGACTACGGGCGTGTTCGAAAATCCAAAACCAGATCTTAGTCTTTTGCTGGCGAAGACTATTCCGTTGTTCTCATATGCGAGGGAATGACAACCAACGGGGGAGAGTTCTTTTGTGAACTTACGCTTAATAGAAAAATATCTTTAGGGGAGCGTGGTTGTGGAATATACAGGGAATATAACTCATATCTACTTATATCTTTTATATTTCCTGACAGGTTACTTGTGCTGATATTATATATATATATATATTGTGAAACTTGTCGAAATGCTGACCCTTATGAATGCAATCATTTTTATATGTTGAATAGAGTTCTCTGAACTTGAGCATTTATCTCGAACCCAAATATTTTCGAGACCCTTTGTCAATTCTTTTTGACAAAAAGGGGGAGAAATATTGATAGCTTGACTCGTTCAGTGCTTGTTCTTTGACGGTAAGCAGTGTCATATGGGGAGAAAAATGCATGTGCGTATATTGAAAAATGAATGAAAACATTAACTAAGGAGGAGTAACACTAAATGTTACTAGCACTGTAGACTTTCACGTTATGCTACAGTTGATAACAATACGTCGGACTTGATAGACACCCGAGCTTACATTCAGGGGGAGTAAGTGTATTGGTTATCATTTTTTTTTCAATAGTACATATCTTGTTTGCAGACTGACATATTTTGCAGGTACTATTGGTGTGCTGTCAAGCTAAGTAGAAGAACTCGAAGCGTAGAACTTAGCTTTGAAATTTCTCGTTCATCTATGTAAAGAGTTTTTGTCACTAAAATTGACAAAGGGGGAGATTGTTAGAGCATGGCTCGGTCAACCTCACTAAGTGTTAGCTTAGTTGTCAAATTTAGTGATGAAAACTCGACCGCTAAACAACACACATTAGGTAAAGTCATGAGTGAGTTAGCTTTAGGTTGTGGAAGATTTTGGTAGGATTTGGAATCACTACTTGAAGAGTTGAAGAAAGACTGAAGATCAAACGAAGACATTCAACTTCATCATTCAAGAGGTTAGTGAATCTAAAATAAACGTGATTCCATTATCTTTTACACTTGTGCTACAAAAGACAAAAACATAACTCTCTACTTGAGCTTTACGTTATGACTTTCTTAAGATAACTCCACTTTATCGCTTGCGATATTTGTGTTGAAGTTATGACGTTCCAATATTGCTTAGAGCTTTCTTTTCTTCTCCGTCTCTAAGTAATATAAGGTTTTTCCTAAAACCTTCGAGTTGGATATAACAGTGTGATGTTGTCTCGGTAGTACTACGAGATTTAATCCATCACAGTATTGTGTCTCTACTTACCTAGTCTGACTCTGTCGAATTGATTAGCAAATACTTGTATGAGCTAAATGTAAGTGAGTTCGTGACTCACACTTATGTTGTGTAGACTCGATATACTGCTGTTCTGAGCATCGAATGCCACGTCTTGGTTTGGCTCTGAATACTAAAGTTTTGAATCATTTACTTGATTTTGTATATGAACATCTCGCATGCCATATTAAACTTCTGGATTATGAAACCATATTCTTGTTGTTAGGGCATTGTCCGGTCAAACCCACTAGCGTTGGTATGTCAAGTTGGTCGTCAAATTTAGGTGTCAAAACACAATCTTGATTTAACCTACTAGAGTTTAGATTTCGGAATTGGGATATAGACAAAGTAGTAGAGACCTTGAAGACGAAGACTGTGAAGACAAAGAAGACATCAATTATTCTTCATCGACAAAAAGTTAGTAGGAGTTATGACTTTTATGGAAATTCTTCTATTCTACTTATTCTATCTTTCGAAATAGTCAGCTACTTTAGTAGAGATACTAATAGCGATTGAGATCGTGTTCTTGTCTACATGACCATGTGTTATGTTTGTATTTGTTCCCACAAATACTAAGGTTACAAGAATGCATGAGATAGATTCGATACCATCTTTCCATAGCAATGGTTTGCTTGCAAATCACTTGTTGGATATAGGTGAATCGAAAAGAGTACTCTTGAGAAAGAGTCCAGTGGATTATAGATGAGGGCGTCTAACACGTCTAAGTACTGGCCCAGCCCAGAACTTCCAGCGGATCCAGTTAAACCCTAATTCTGAGTAACGGCGGTTCACGAACCGGTTCGTGAACAGTGACTCCGGATTTCACTCCTGAGTTCCAAAACATCAATTTGTACATGTACATCTACGTGAACCACAGATTCAATGTATTGGGTCGTAATTCAGAAGGGCGGTTCACGAACCTTCCAAGGTGAATATTCTCTGGAATTTTCACACGGGTTAAACTCTGACTCCTTTATCTCTTAGTTGGACTTGTTTATCACGAATATAACTTTTGTGGTCCATCTAACGAATCTCAATGAGTCAATAAGATAAAAATTATCTTTGGTTTGTTGGATTTCTATCTTGAAGTGGTTAAGAGCTAATAAACCACTTGGCAGATAAATGTTTAATGAATTCCAATTGAGATAAATCTCTGTTTACTTGGTTTGCAAGTTAGGGTTTCCTAAACTTGTGGGAGAAGTAACTAGTTGCTTTATTCCTAAGCAACCTATCTTATTGAGTGCTATAAATAGAGGGTTTCATGATGAAAAACCACAAGCATCAAGCATACGTGAAGTTTCTCGGTGGAATTGATCGTAAACTCTTTCCACTTCGGCGAAAGCTTGTTGTGGTATAGTCATCCTCTATTAGGTAGTAGTTCCTCTATGGGAATTACCTAACGACTATAAAGACTTCTCTTGAGAGTTGGGAAGCACAGGTAAGAGATTGAGACCTTAGTGGTTGAAATCGGATTAACATGTAACCTTGGTAACCTGATCACGTTCTTGTATATTCTACGACCCTTCTCTTCTGATATAAGGCCATTCAAGAATTGATACGTTACACACAGGGTTGAAAGGAAGCAACGCACGGCTGCACTCGATGTTGTAAGACCTAGTTAGCTCCAGTTGTATAAGTTTCTTAAGTGATTCTTTTTACAACAGAGGTAGAGACAAGTTGGGCATAGTTTACTCGGTTTACTTGTAAGCCCCCGCTTGTAAGTAGATTTCCGTATGACCTGGAGCAATCCGAAGGAAGTCACTTTGTGTATGTCAAACTACTGTTGATAATTGAGGTTGCAAAGCCAGAATTATTGACACAAACCTTTAATAGCGGTTAAAGCAACTCCTAGGCCTGTAATGGACGTCAGCTAGGGGAATCAAGTGCGTGACGATCTGTGGGGGATCTAGAGACGTAAGGAGTGCGACAGTAGCCAGTTCACTTGGAGGGCTAGAATTGGTCTCTGATACATCCCAGACCGAAGTCAGATAGTAGGCTAGTATTTGTAGACAGTTTGTACTGTGCGGTGTTCAATCTGGACGAGGTCCCGAGGTTTTTCTACAAGTCGTAGTTTCCTCGTTAAAAAAATCTTTGGTGTCTTGTGTGCTTTACTTTCCGCATTATATTCACTGATTATATAATTAAAGCAAATACAAGAAGTACGTTATTCATATTTATTTATTTTTTGGACAAAAAACTAATTGCCATAACAGGTCTATGATTCTTCATAACAGAAATAAAAACCAGTTAACAGAAATCCAAGATAAAATACCAATCTCTACGAGATCCTAAATATGGATAACAAAATTTTAATTGTCACTATCTCTCTTAATGAAGTCTTAAACTGCAGTTTTGTTTCTCGACCAACATACCCACCAACACAAGCAGTAAAAGAAACTGTTCTTAATACCCGCCTTTAAGATCATTGACGATATCGTATGGAATGGGAGTAACAGTTTCAAGGGTTGCTCCTTCAACCATGAAACCAGGTTTAGGGCCTTCGGGTTGTCTCTTGGTGCTAATCTTTTCACCTCTAGCTTTAGCCTCAACCTTCAACTTGTCGATCTGAACCTTCCTCGGCTTGAACTCTTCTCTGCACCTTGATGGCTGAACATGTTCAATCCTCACGTGGATCCTTCTCTTCAAAATGTTACCATGAACCTGTTTGTTGATTTCAACACCAATAGCACGCTTGGTAACATTCCAGACAAGACCAGTACGTCCATGGTAGAACTTGTGAGGCATACCCTTATGAATAGCACCATTAACATTGATATCAACATAATCACCAATCTTGAAAGTTCTCAAGTAAGTTGTAAGAACGATGTAACCGCTACGGGAAAAATAGTTATCTACAACTGCAGAGCTACAACTCTCGTCCTAAAAGGTTGTTAAAGGTGTCATCTTTGACAACTATTTTCAAAGGAAAGGTTGTCAAAGATCAAAACGTCCAACTCTTAGGACCAAAGAGTAGTGAGGAGAATCAAAACCACAACTTTTTGGGTGAAAAGAGTTGCCAAGACTAGTGACCATCCTTCGACTTTAACAACTCATACCGTAAAGGTAGTGAGTAACTGTATAACAACACAAATAGGGGTTGTTAAAGATAAAAAAAAAATCATTTAAAAAAAATGTTGTTGGAGAGATTCGAACCCAAGCCTTCTATGTTTTAGAACAAGTCATTAACCATCCTTCCAAATTCACAATATTGATAGTTTTGTGCTTTTTTTTTTGATTACTATTCACAACCTTTATGAGAGTTGTCAAAAAAAAAAAAATTGGTTTTGAAAAAACTGAGGCTCAGGTGAGTCGAACCTGAGCCTCCTTTGTCCAAGTCTATGACTCCAACCATCCTTCCACATTTACATATCTGCTTATAATTTACATCTACTTGTATATGTAAGAAAAAATGGAATGGACGGTTAGAGATTGAAATGGATGGTCATGATGAAAGGTTGAAAAAACATCTACGACAACTCTTATTAACAATTGTCAATGATCGTGTTCGGTGTTCTACGACAACTCTTATTAAGGGTCGTCAATGATCAAACATCTACGACAACTCTGATTAAGAGTTGTCAAGATCAAATGTAATGATTTACTTTAAAAAAATAATAAAATAATAGAAAAAATTTAAGAAAAAAAATTGTTAGATTTTTCTCACTGCTGCAAAATTTTCTCAATTAAGCAAAATTTTCTCACTTCTGCTAAAATTTCTCAATTCTGCTCCAAATTTACCAGTTTCCATGATGGATTCTGATAAATTTTAGGATAGAAGACACTCGGAGCTTCGATCTTGATAGTTCGTATATCGTTATACCACATTCGAAGCTCGAATCGACACCTGAGCTCCATATTTACCAGTGTCCATGATGAATTCTGATAAATTTTAGGTTAGAAGTCACTCGGAGCTTCGATCTTGATAGTTGGTATGTCGTTCTACCACATTCCAAGCTCAAATCGACACCTGAGCTCCATATTTATCAGTTTCCATGACGGATTCTGATAAAGTTGAGGTTAGAAGTCACTCAGAGCTTCGATCTTGATAGTTGGTATGTCGTTCTACCACATTCGAAGCTCGAATCGACACCTGAGCTCCTTATTTACTAATTTCCATGATGGATTCTGATAAATTTTAGTTTAGAAGTCACTCGGAGCTTCGATCTTGATACTTCGTATGTCGTATGTGGACGAGAGAACAAATCTCTTGTTCTAGATCGCAACCCATGACCGGCAGGCATTTTTACTCTTTCTCTCTGATATGGATATCTCCTCCTCCGCTGCCTTTCTGCTATACGTTACGTTATTCATAACCGTCGGTCCATAATCCATCCAGGGGATTTGCCAAGACTTTTCTTGAGTTGGACCGATCACCTGTGATCTTACTTCGGTTACAGATTTGGATATTGATTTTTGAGATCGTTCATATCTTGCCGTAAGACTCACGAGCCCAAACGAAAAGTTAGTAGTATTTCGGTGCCCTCTGCTTTTTTAGTACACGTACATATAAACCATGGAAAAAACCTCTCAACAGCATACGCATTCATGTACGCGTTCATGTGTTGATGTCTTTGCCTATTGTGAACGGATTCTCGTAACCTCTCACAATATGGCTCATGGAGCTCATATCCACAATTTTCTTTGAGTTCGTATACTTGTGTATATGGACTGCTTAGTATGGCCAAACTTGTTTAGCCATTGCCATCCTTCACTAGATGAAGGCAAGTCTTCTCACAACCTTTAGGTTTCGACAAACTGGTTAAAAGAAGATTGAGTTGGACCTCAATGCAAGCCTATGAACTTTTCTAAGTTTTGGAAACTTGCTTGAGCCTCACTTAAGGTTGCTCAACTTTAAAGCAAATCTTCCCTTGATGATCACTATAAATAGATGACCTTCTGCAAGATACAATCACAATCCTCTACACATCTGTGTATCCTTGCATAAAGGTTGGTTGTCATCTCGAAGTCTTTTCTTGGACTACGACTATTTGAAATAATTCACTTGAGGATCCTGAATCACAGGTTGGAAGTAAAATTCTTGATCCTGTATCTTGGGTCGATTGAATTATTTCAATCTTATCATGACCAAGATTTGATAGAAACTTCGTACGACAGATCTCGTATCATAAGCCCTAGAAGTTCTGTAACGCAATATTCACGAACTAGGTCTTGTACTAAATTCGTCAAGCGTTAGGAGGTAAAGCTGTTTAGTCTAGATCAATAAGCCTTAATCAACATATCGATTTCCATTAACCTTGACTTTAAGTCTAAAGGAAATCACAATCGCATTCTTATTTAATTACAATCGAGTACACCAGGCGTCATGTTAGAGGAAGGGTAGCGCTAGTCTTCACGAAGGGAAGTGGATCAACTACTAGTCCTATAAAGGACGTCAGCTAGGGGAATCAAGTACGTAGGTGTAATACCCCGATTCGGCAGGTAGGTTCGCCGAATGGAATATAAGTAATGAATTCTCCTATCATAACACCGAGGCCTTTTCAAGCATAATTAACTCTGCAGTTAAGCGTGCTCGGGCGGGAGTAGTCCAACGATGGGTGACCTTCCGGGAAGTTGCTGCCGGATGACCGCAGCGGTGCTCGTTAAAAACTCCATACTGCCGGATGAGCGCAATGGCTAAGTGGGGACAATATCGGTGGAGGGACGGGTCATTACAGATGGTATCAAAGCCGACGACGGTTCACCTGTCGAGGGTGGGAGAGTACGCTGGACGGGTTGTGTGCCAGGTAGCTCGTCTCATGAGGGGCAGGGAACGTCGGAGATCGGGGCTTGAAAAATATATTATGGAGCCGAGGACGGCTCCAATTTAAAGGTGGTGGTATTGTAATACCCCGATTCGGCAAGTAGGTTCGCCGAATGGAATATAAGTAATGAATTCTCCTTTCATAACACCGAGGCCTTTTCAAGCATAATTTACTCAGTAGTTAAGCGTGCTCGGGCGGGAGTAGTCCAACGATGGGTGACCTTCCGGGAAGTTGCTGCCGGATGACCGCAGCGGTGCCCGTTAAAAACTCCACACTGCCGGATAAGCGCAGTGGCTAAGTGGGGACATTATAGGTGGAGGGACGGGTCATTACAGAAATAGGATAGCTGCTACCATTACACACTTTATCCTCTCCTACCATTGTTCCCTATTTTCCATTGTTCCCTTCCTCTGCAGTTAAGCGTGCTCGGGCGGGAGTAGTCCAGGGATGGGTGACCTCCCGGGAAGCTGCTGCTGGATGACCGCAGCGGTGCCCGTTGAAAACCCCACACTGCCGGATGACCGCAATGGTTAAGTGGGGACATTATCGGTGGAGGGACGGGTCGTTACAGTAGGTTTCTGCGGGAGCCAAGAGACGTAGGAGCACAACGGTAGCTTAGTTGCTTGTAGGGTTATTCAGTCTCGATACATTCCAGTCAGAAGTCTGAGAGTAGGTTAGCGTCTGTATTCGCTTAATACTGTGGGTCACATCTGGACGAGGTCCCGGGGTTTTTCCTGCTGGTTTGCAGTTTCCTCGTTAACAAAATTCTGGTGTCTTGCATTACTTTTCCTTTCCGCATTATATTGTCTCTCATCTATATAATTAGAGTATTGAAAGTTGTTGATTCAAACCCTTGAGTGATCCATCTCTGTTGAGATCTACAAGAACTCGTTCTTGTTGGGATTCGGTTCTCAGAACTGTACTCGGGTTGTTGCTTGAATGTTGATTTGTGAGATCGTTCAAGCAACCTAATGCTAATCTACTAGGTTTACAAATTAAAAAGTTGGCGGTATATCTCGGTATCCCTCTTTTTCAACTTTAGATAGGGAATTTTCAGTGAAATCTCTCTATGAAAAACTTCACCATCTTACTAACCCTGGAGTTCTACCTAAGGCTTCTGAAGTATCATCTACTAGTATTATGGAAAGTCTTCTGGAAACTTAATATTTCATGAGAATTGAGGTCGTCATGTAAGATGCATTACCAGTTAGGGAAAAATTGGGTTCTTTCCGTTCTGACATTGATTTGTGTTGTATCTTCTGCAATCATCTTACTGAGACAATTAAACATCTTTTTTTCTATTGTCCTTTTGCTAAATCTATCTGGTTAATTCCTCCAACTGTAGGGGTATAAAACTAACAAGACACTTGTCAACCCCTCGATAAAGGAGCACCCAAAGGGAGGCTAAGCTCGAAGCACTAAATGATAACTCGTGACACGACACAAATGAAGGAAGAGGCCGAAAGGACAACGAAGAATCAAATACCTTCTAGGGAGGAAGCACCCCGAGATATTGAAGAATCCCGAAATAACAGTTGGCGTCGAAGATAAGGTTCCAAGAACAGTAAGATAACTTCTAAGACGCATTTCGAAGGCCACCGACCTACTCGACAAACTCTGACACCACCACGATTTTGTATTTTGTTGTATTAGACGTAATCCACTTTCAACTCGGCCTATATAAGGCGAGCTCGATCTCCTTTGTAAGGGTTGGAATATTGGTGAAGCCTTAAGGCGGGTGAGTGGGATTAGGTTAGTATCTCCTCAGGTCTTTAAGCACAATTTCCATGTTGTATGTAGCTAGAAAAATACAAGTTTTAATAATACTTATATCTTTATCCTATTCATTCATATACGAATCTATCTCGATATTGTTTATATGAACCTCGAAATCACTTTCATTACAAGGAGTGCACCTTAAAATCATCGTTTGTATGTGATGTATTTTATGGTTGTTTGGTGCAAAGTCTCTATGCAGATTTTATACCAACACAGTTTGGCGCTAGAAACAAGGACTGGTTAAAACAACTTAGGTTTGCCTGTGATTTTTGTGGTTTTCAAATTTTTTAGAAATTTTTTTCCTAGGGTTTTCAAGATTTTATTCCATTCACCAGTCTTAATTTATTATAAGCTCCACCACCTTGGGTGTCTAAAGATCTTAAGATTTAGCATGCTCAAGAGTTTTGAGCAAATGGTCAAAATGATAAGATCAATGTTTCTTCAAGGAATCTAAGCTTTGAAGCACAGAGATCTAATCAAAAGCATAAAAGTTCTTTCGAAGCAAAGATTTTACAAAAGAAGTGCAAAAGAATTTTGATAAAATCTCGAGGAAAGTGGGTTTTCGATTCGGAATCTGTTATTTAAATTTCCAGCAAATACCCTTAAAATCTCATACATGATCCATGCTGCAGAAATTAGTTTAGGGTTATTTTAGGGTGTTTTCTACCAAATCTATATTAGGAAAGTAGTTCTGTAACTTTCAGATCTAGCAGCATCTTCTCCCGAGAAAAGTTGGGGTAAGATTTCCAGAACCTCCATATTTGGAAGGTAGATCTGAGCAAATCAAAAAGGTTAGATGGAATAGTCACAAAAAGATATTTTAGACTAGAAATATCATTGGGTCATACACATACAATCCTCCCTAAAATCTAGCATGTCAGAATCGGTTACAACTGTTAGGATGCATGTCAGACCCATAGTACACTACGATGCCCGCCTTGGACCTCACGGGTTTGTTACTTTTTGCAGGTCACTGTCATCATGACTTCGAAGTCAAATCAGATGTTGAGACAAGGAATGGGCTCATCGAGACAGGGGACAGGCTCTTCGAGGCATAATACCAGATTATCAACTAGTCAAGGGATATCACCAGAAATAACAGCAAGTACAGTCCAGCATAAGGAGCAAGTAAACGAAGATGAGGTACTAGTAGAAGATCTGGGACCATAGGGGGAAGGATTTTCAGAAGAGCACGAACTTCCACAACAACAAATTCACGAAGTAGATGTTGATACTAATTTTCCCATATCATACTTCAAGTAAATATTGTTAGATGTTCGATTGCTTAAGTCGTTGGTGGCCTTTGTTCGTTAACAACCGGAGATTAGTTCGTGAGTTTGAACGTATTATCGTTGGTTATTATGATCCAAGTCGGCTACTGACGGCAATCAAGATGATACTTTGAAGACAATCGTCGACAAAGTTAACTACAATAGATAAAACTTAAAACAATAATCAACACAACAATTTAACGAGGTTCAGCAGCCTTGTGCCTACGTCCTCGGATTATCTCAAATCAATAAAGCTTTCTCTAGTTTACACTATAAGTTACTTCAATTTGTTGATGGATAGAGGACAAATGGAATCTGGAGAATGCTCATCCAAGTATTCTCACTCCTAGCTATCCTTTTCCAAATTCTGCGACCCCCAATACTGCTGATGAGAGGGGGTATTTATAGTACTTTCATGGGCCTCGCTCTTTGCTACCCTTGGTTGCTTCAATCTTCTGCTGCTCCTTGGATGGATCGTCCATCTTCGGTGACCGCCCTTATAATCCAATCCCATCTCGTCGTACTAATATGTGAAGGATCCTTGCTGTATTTATACGCTGTAGGCTCCTTATTGGTCGAGGTTTCGGCTCTCCATAGCTGGCTGGACCGATCCCCAATCGACATACAACTTCTGTCATGTTGTTAACAACATTAAATGCGGTGTGACTATTCCTTAACGTGTCTTCTTTCTCCTAGTATCCTAGGTTGATGATTATTCGATCTCCTCCCTTGGATTTCATCGTCTCGTGATGAGATGTTGGTTTTCTGGGATATGCTTCCATCCTTCGCGATCCTCGTTGCCTCCGTGCGTAACCTCCTGAGATGACGCCACGTGTCCATCCGAAATTATGCATTAACAGTAGAGGAGGAAGATGCTGAAGAAGAAGACGAAATCCCAGACGAAGTAATCCAAGCACATCAGCCAACCGAGGAAGAAACCGTGAGGGCTGCACAATTCAGAAAACTAGCCGAAGCAAATAAAAAAGTCGCTGAAAAATCAGCTTCAAACTACAACCGAAGCAGTGAAGGGCACTCTCGTCCCATGGAAACTCACACTCCAAACGACCCTCCACATCGAGAAACAATACCGAGGCATATAGATACCCAGAGGAGCGTGGGAAGGAGATATCGAGACGACGTACCGAGCCAAGAATACGACCAAGAGGCAACAACATACAATTGATATATGAGAGCGAACATGCAAGAAAGGATGTCGAGACTCTGGCACTGCAAAGAGTCATGATGGAGCAAATCAAATCAATGCGAGCAGAGCTCTTCGATAACAGAATGCAGTCAGCTGACAAACTAAAGTTAAACCAAGCAATTAACGACGTCAACCACTCACCATTAAGCCCCGGACTTCTAAGAAAGTTCGTGCTAGTGAAATGCACCATGCCAGTTTTTAACTCTGTCTTTGGTGGAACATGAGATGTGACTCTCCATATTAAAATGTTCCAAAGATTATTCCTAGCTTGGGCGAACAAGGATGAGGTTCTCTGCAAATACTTCCCATCCAGCTTGAAAGGAGAGGCCTTAGCTTGGTATGACAGTCTACCAGCAAGCTCAACTTCATCTTTCGAGGAACTATCTAAAGTCTTCATACTACATTTCCTTTACAATAACTCTTCAAAGCTTGGGGTAGAGAAACTTTTCAGTCTCAAGGTAAAACCTAAAGAATCTATTAAGAGTTTGACAGAGAGGTGGACGGCGCAATGCGTAGAAGTCGGAAACGGGGCCTCGGAAAAGGACAAAGTACGAGCATACTTGAATGCACTGACACGGATCATCCACTATATGATAAGCTCTTTTCCAAGAACGTAGAAACATTGCAAGATCTCCAAAAATATCAAAGGGATCGAATCACGCTGGAAGAAATCAAAGAACAAGCAGCCTAAGGCAAGGAAACCATCTTGAAGCAAGTACACTCGATAAACAACTTATCATTGGAGGAGCGAGATCATACCATGAATAATCAAGCTGGAGATTTTTCAAAAAGGGAAAGGCAGAATGATAATGGGAGATATGGAAACGAAGGAAAATTTAGTGATGGAAGATACAATGACAATAGGAGATACAATGACAGCAGAGGAAACGACTCCCGAGGAGGGTACAAAGGAAATAACCCTCGAAGGGGATACGAGGGAAGCAGAAAGTTCGGCATGCCGAGATCGGGATTTCCTCCATTTCAGGACAGAAAGCTTCCAAAGCTAAGTGTACCCCTCGAAGTATCCCTCCGAAGCATCGAGCAGTCTGAGTCGGCAGGTGAGATCAGATATCCAAAGAGCAAGGGAAATCAGCCAAATCACATAAGAAATTCGAGAGACTTCTGCGAATTCCACAAGTTTTATGGGAATTCCACTGAGAACTGCGTCACGACACATGACCAATTCAATATTTCATCTCGAAAGGAAAATTTAACCATCTTCTGGAACTACCAAACCTGCCCCCAAATCAGCCACAACCGAAGGAAGAAAAGAAAAACGTATGTAATAACAATTGATCGAAACATTCCGAGATTCAATGATTGCAACAACATAACAGAAGTTAGCGAGCGCAGTTTCAGAAGCAACATAACAGACATAATCCATAAGAGAGATTTCGAAGGGAAATATATAATGAGTGTAGCAGCGAACAAACATCTCGACGACTGG
>JAJJMA010075267.1:0-10041 GCA_023529015.1 Papaver nudicaule
TACTAGTAACAGACTCAGCAGAGATGAAGAACAAGTGCAAAATTGCACTAGTAGTCCTTTTCTGGTTGGGATTCCCTTAGTCAAAACCCAGCACTATAACAAATTTAAGCTCTTGAAGTTTGACAAATATGAGTGAGATCGGATTGTCAAAAATACATACCTGATCTACAGGAGAACGCCAAACTGAAGTTTTCAGAAAAAATAGTAAAGCAAGGGTCTTCTGATCAACAATTCAACACCCCCCAAAGGTTTTCAAGTTTTGCTGCAATACCACAAACACCTCACTTTCTAATCTTAGAAAATAAAAATTGAAGTGAGGGTTTTGGGGAAAGCAGTAAAATTTGATAACAGCAGCAGCACTTCCACAATTACTATCTGCAACTTTCTCAAATCATCTTGATAGATCTTCTCATTTCCTCTCTATTTCTGGAACCAAAGGTAATTCAAGCTCTAGCTCTCACTCCCTCTACATTCCATGAATTTTCTTAGAATGTGGACGGTAATGTAGTTTTTGTTGAAATTTTGTTAGAAATTTTGGGTTTTCAATGAAATAATGTTTCTCTACTAGATTACCGCTTGCACGGTGGGGGGGGCCGACCGAAGAGAATGAATTGATACCCGAGATTGCATTCATTCATAACTAGTACATTTTTTTGTTTTAGTTACTTTTTGTTGATAGTAGTTGAAAGACTAAAACACGAATCTGTAGTCAGTTTAGAATCTTGTTGGTTTTTACTTTTGTGATCACCTGAAAAATAGATGCAGATCAATTTTTCAATCAAAACTTTAGGTGGAGTCGACGGCAGTTCCACTATAAAACAGGTGTGGTAATAGATCAATATCAACGGCTGTAATTAATTTTAATAGATGTGAATTTTTACGTTAAGCAAGCGTGTCGAACGGAAATTACGTGTCCCTAACATCTTTACCCCACACGAGGCCACGACCACTTTTTAATGTATCAAATGCGAACCAAAAAAAAAACTTGGATTATATGAAATCAAATACTTATGAGAAAATCGCAACAGTAACCAACTGTAGCGACTTAATCCGTTTTTTGTTTAACTGTTTCGAAAATATAACTCCATGTCTGTTCCGAGTCTTGGGCCGATCTAGTTAGCGATTCTACTGTTACAACTCGAATTTAACCAGACCAACTAACCCTAGCTAACTCCTCTAGTTTACCCATTATGTAGAAACCCGTAAACCCACCCGAATTACTAACTCTACTTCTCTTCTTGTTTCTTTGATAAAAATCCATTTCTAATCTCACTTCTCTCTGCTTATTTCTTCTTCCTCTTCTTCTCTTCTCCAACACCAGAAGGTATAATGGCTGTGAAACAAGAAGAAGATCTAAAGGTAATATATTATATATGCCACCCCACTACCACAGTGAACCACCTCCTTCTAAACTTTCCAAAAAAAAAAAAAAACTTTCCTCCGTCTTCATCGCCACATTTTTTTCTTCTAAAGATGAATCTCTCTGTTCGATTGTATAAAGAAGACAGAAGAAATGATGCTACTTGAATCTCTCTGTTTGATTGTATAAGAAGACAGAAGAAATGATGCTATTTTCTCTCTTCAACTAATTAAATCTGAAGAGTCTCAAATCTGAATCTCTTTGCTAAGTAATTGGATAGAAATGGATAATGGAGAAATATAAATTAGGGCATCCGAATTGAATTTACCGCACCAACATTAGTATCAGTCTTATTGATTGTGAGATTTAATGGATGATTGCGATTCTCCGGTTGTGGTCGAAATTAGGGCCTCAATTTTTTTTTCTTAGATTTCTAATTACTCATAGCAAAATGTTGTGGATTCATTAAAATTGATTAATCTTTTAGTTTCGGTTACATTTCTTCATAGATCTGGTTTTTTTCTCAATCCCTTGTTCTTACTTGTTAAAGCAAAATTGGATCTTTAGATTTGAGTGTGATTTAATTTTCAAATTGGTTGAGTACATATGTGTGATTGCTCCGACATCATTTATTTTCAGAATCAATTATTCTTGACATTTTGTAATCGGACAGTGTCTATTTGGAACTTACGAGGGAAGCTTGTGAAATCATTTGAGGATCCTTACAGTCAAGGAGAAGGTAATACGGATGCTTACAGTCACCATCTTGAGAACAATTTACTCGAGGTAACAAATTTTCCTCTTTTTATTCTCTACTTCTGTTAGCATCCAGGTCAATTTATCAGTTGAAACTAGTTTACTTTCTAGACAAACTGGTAAATCTGTCTACGGATTGTAAACTAGGCTTCTCTATGTTTTTGTTGCTATGTCGGCATGTTAAATGGAGATCAGTAACTTCACTGTTAGAGGACAATGTTTAGCTTTAATGGTGGCATCAGATTATAAATTTCTTGTTTGATGTCTTGTTACAGAAATGGTAGGGTTAAATTGTAGGATTACTGTCTGATCAAAAATGGTGGGATTAAATTTATATTGCCAAAACAAGAATGGTGGGATTAAATTTATATTGCCAAAACAACAATAGTAGGATTATATTTATAATGCCTGATCAAGAATGGTAGGGTTAAATTTTGGATGTCGTAGGAAATCATCAGCTCTGATTTCACAGTTAAATCCTACAATTTAACCCTACCATTAAATTGTAGGTTTCTCTGATGTAAATTAGGGTTTCTCTGGTGAAATTGTTTTGTTTTTGATTTCAGGGGTTGACAGTGGGTTTGGTTAGTTGTAGGTTGAGATTACAGATTAGTTGGTTTATTGCGGTTTTAAGTTTGTAGGATGTGTGGAGTTAGTTTAGTGGCGTTAGTGAGGTTCGTATGTTTAGGTTCATTATTCGGAGAGAAGAATGTATTTTTGATTTTCATTGTGGTATTACATGTAGTTTGAAATTTCAATTGATTTATCAATGATCACTAGGGAGTCTTATAATGCTCGTATATTCATTGTTGTTGGTTGATTATCAAGTTAAAACACATTGGTATCCCTGGGAACTGCAGTTCTGAGTTGAATTGTTATAGCCCTCATGTTTACTGTACCTTTTGTTTGTACGAATGTGTTTGTGCGCCAAAACTTCCAGTTATGCAGTAATTTATCCATTGATATTCAGACTAACTGTGATGATACTTCTAGCACAATTCGTTAGCTGAATTAGAAGTTACCTAGAGAGAGCCTGAATAGAAAGAGTATTGTAGGACACTGGATTTAGGTTGTTCTCAATTATGTGTAATCTTATTTTTGTCGTGTTCCTAATTATGCAGATTTCATAATATTCCCAAATATATTTCATAATCTACTTTTTTTTGTGATCCCAATTATGCATATTTGATCAGGCTCACAAATGAATTTTTGGAGTTATCAATTCCCAGTATTTGATGATTGTATGGCCTTGTTGTTTTTACAGGAAAGGCAATGCTAATTACCATTGGGGGGCTTTGCGTTGGTGCAGTTGTTGGATCTGCAATTGAGAGTTTTTTGCAAGTGGACATTAAACCATTAATCGGGATACATTGTCCTGTTGTAATTGTAATGGAAATCTTTGTATTCTCTCATGTTTTTGCTTCCCTAAATTTTAGCTAGGTTCATAACATCAATTCTGAAGCAGGAAGTTTTACTGTAGGCATAATGTGTTGGTTTATTAGGATTTGGAGAATGTAGTTGATGCAGGCATGTGTTGAAATTGGTATAATCTAGGCAGCCTAAGAGTTCATTTCACCGTTAATAGAACGATGAATAGGCTTTAGTACATATCATGTCAAATATATTCAGGTTGTGCACCAAAGAAGCCTGGTTGAGTTAACTGTATACATATAGTGAGAGTTAGATATCCCTATGCATATAGTTACTGTTTAGTGATGTACGTCGGGCTTAGTCCCATGTATGCATTATCACCTTTTTTTAGTTGTAGTTATAAATTAATCTGGTTGCTTTGCAATGTGAATAATTTATGTAAGGTGAATGAGTTACTCAGACTCTCGTTATAGGATTAATATAAAATTTACATATTGAGTTTCCGTCACATGGTGAAGTCTTGCTTTCAGTGCCTTTATAGTTTTAAATATTAGTTTGCTCATTGTACCCCTTCGACAGAACTTCGAGAGTTATTATTAGCAGGCTACTTTACTTTAAGACAGACTAAAGCAACAACAGGCAACCAATAATTTTGTTATATTTGGTTATATTTGTACTACAATGTGTTGAAAGGTAGGGTTAATTTTATGCTACGATGTGTTGAAAGGTAGAGTTAATTTTGTACTACTATGCGTTGAAAGGAAGGGTTAATTTTGTACTACAATGTACTGAAAGGTAGGTTTATTATTAAAACTCCGGGTCTTCTGATCTAACTTGCTTTTCCATTCTTCTTGTTTTTGTAGGGAGTGTGAAGGCACTCACTGGCTTGCCTTACTTCAAGTCCCATTCAGTCATACCTGCATTAGATCATGAAGCCAGGGGTTTGAATGAATATCTGGTTCGCAAAACCCCTCAGTAGCGACCCTTCTAGTTTGCGTTTTTTGTCACAGGAAATGTTTGTCGATCTTGGTGATCTATTGTGTACAGTGGGGATCTAAGTTTTTGGTAATGTCAAATTGATTGGTAGGTTCAGGTATAGCTGGCAGGTTCAGGTATAGCTGGTATGCTTTCTTTCAAGGAGTGACAGCAGCTCAACTTGTACATGGAATTAGAGCAAACCGATGCACTTAATTTTGCACTTAACTGTGAAATCAGAGCTGATGATTTCCTACGACATCCAAAATTTAACCCTACCATTCTTGATCAGGCATTATAAATATAATCCTACTATTGTTGTTTTGGCAATATAAATTTAATCCCACCATTCTTGTTTTGGCAATATAAATTTAATCCCACCATTTTTGATCAGACAGTAATCCTACAATTTTTGCTTTGGCAGTATAAATTTACATTAAGAAATGGTAAATGAGAGAAAAACTTATGATTACAAAAATTTACATTAAGAAATGGTAAAAAGACAATTTTAGTCTAACTCTATATTATGAACATTTTAGTCAGACATACACCAATTAGGTATGACTATTTTAGTCCGACATAACCGAAGCTGGTAAGACAATTTTAGTCCAACCCATAGTATGAACATTTTAGTATGATAGAACCGAAACTGGTAAGACATTTTAGTCAACTCCATAGCATGAATATTTTAGTTTGACATACACCAACTAGGTATAACTATTTTAGTCCGACAGAACCGAAGCTGGTAAGACAATTTTAGTCCAACCACATAATATGAACATTTTAGTATGAAATACACCAATAAGGTATGACTATTTTCGTTCGACAGAACCGAAGCTGGTAAAACAACCACAGAGGAGATACGTAAACAAGTACAAAAGATTGGTTTTGGTTTTAGGATTCCAGAGTTATCGAAATAGCAGACAGAGATGTGCTTAGTTCAAATACCCAACAAATTAAATACTACACTATCCTTCCTGGCAGGTTTGCAACAAAGAACTGCTTGTTAGTCTACCCATTTAATTTAATGCTACATTCGACACTGAACATTGTTGCTTCATATTTGCTGGAGCTGCTACAACAAAGAGCTCCATACTTAAGTTGTTGTGTATGTCCTCAACTTCATAATACAAAAAGAAGAGCACGAGATTTAACCATATACACTATTAACAGACACCATAAAAGGAAAATGTTAGGATAAATAGTAAATTAAAAATAAAAGAAACCTCTGCAATAAAAGTGCGATATCAGCTGCCTGGGGAGCTTTATCCTGTTTCTACTTCCCATAAATTTGGCATGAAATCACATATGTAAACTTTAGATCTGCTTGTGCCCGAGCTTCACGAGATAATTCAAATCCTTGTGTTGCAGGAAATCTGGATCCTGAATAACCATTGTCTGCTGCAATGAGATCAAATTGTACGCATTAATATCACCCATTCAAAAAAGCTCCTCAACTAGACAATACTGCAATGCCCTTACTTTCAATTCTTCTCCTTTGTAAATAACTTTGTAGCATCAGGGCCCTTCTGTAGTACATCATACCACGTACTGCGAACCAATAGAAATGACCGAACACAAAATTTTCATGAATATTTTCTAATGCAAGCCAACTAGCACTCAGTTTTCTTAATTTTTCCAGTTGTAATACTTCAGAGTCTCCAGAAAAATATTTGAATATTAAGTTTAACTAACCTGTCCTAGCTAAAGTTTGGCCACGATAAGATACCCAAAACCGAAGCTCCAAGTTATCAGTGGGGTTCGCCAGAAGTTCTTCATCTTCGGTGGAATCTTTCCGACCAATCCGTTCCAAACAGTTAAACCACTCATCTATGAAGTAAAATTTAAGTCTTCGTTAAAATATTCATCAGAGAAAAACAATTTCAACCCTAACCATTTGGTACTGAACTTTAAGTACCATGGGTATAAATATCTAGGAAAGAGATCAACAACAAGATGAAACACATGCTAGCACAAGGAAAAACACAATACCTTTAAATATTGTCTTAAGATAAAAAAGAGTAGAAATTCCATCATCATTTTCTTCCATCAACTCATCTGAGCTACATAGCACAGTCTCGCCATAGTATGGGGTGAATACACTGTTTTGCAGAAAAAGAAACAATCAGAACAACATTTCAGAAAGCATCAAATCAAAATCCAAAAAAATCTTTGGCTTCTATGTTATTACATGCACCTGAATGGAACTAAATATAGAACCAAAATTTGTCATACTTTCATTGCATGGGCAGGTGCTAATTTGGCCGCTACTCATTTATACAGATGCTATCAATATAGAACCAAAATTGGTCATACTTTCATTGCAGTGAAGAACTAAATTAGTCATATTATTTTATGCAATGTAGAACTAAAACTGTCATACTTTTACAGCAATGTAAAACTAAATTAGATATACCAATCAAGCATGTGCTTGACAAAAAAAGTCTGACTAGTAGTTTGGATCACAAAATGAAAAATGTACAAAAATGATATTACTAACCTGCATCTGAAGCTAGGTAGAGAGCCGCCATAGCAATATCCCATCTTTGTACGGCTGGCCTTCTTTCTCATACCTAAAAGCAAAAGAAACACACGCCAACTAAATCTAAAATCAATAATTGCATTTGTCCCACCACCACCACAGTGGAGTCACCACCAGATCTACCACTCACCACAATCGTAAACCACCTCAGTTATTATGCGAGAGGAGTTTTCATACTGGATATTCATTCCAATCATGAATCCAATTGGTCTTGCAAATCAAACTCAAATCACACATGTACTCAACCAACAGACCCGGTTGCTAGTGTTAACAATCTCATTCACATTACTCCATGCTAGATTGCAGACCTGGTTACCAGTGTCGACACTATTCAATTGGTTTCATTTGCCGTATTCAAAATACGAATACATCAATCAACAGTTCCACCTCCAGAGGCAAAAAGGTCGTTTTGGTGAGGTGGCCATGCTATGGCCATTACATGAGTTGTATGTTACCTGAACTTGACAAAGACTAGTACCAATCGGCAAAAATGAACGTTCCTTAGCCCTTTAATCCGAACACACGCCATCATCCGGTGCCGAATCACATAACTTGGTTACCTAAAAATTCAATAACAACAAATTAGCCACATCAATTCCTTTGGGTACCTGCTACTTCTTACATGTGAAATGGGCAAAAATAAAAAGTTGCAGGTTTTCACCTAGCTAGATGTTGCACTCCATGGGTAAACACATTGCTACTTCTTACATGTGAAATGGGCAAAAATAAAAAGTTGCAGGTTTTCACCTGGCTAGATGTTGCACTCCATGGGTAAACACATGTACCCAATGCCACTGCAATGACATTTTGCGAGGACTAATCGATAATAATCATCTTGTAGTAAAGGTGTATCAAAAATTTGCAATCAAAATTTCCACCCAAATGAGCAATAACAAGACTATTATCTTTCATGAGGACTAAGAAATGAAGTGTATTAATCTAATATCCTGCTTAGCAACTGAGGTGGCCTTTAGGTTCGATCCGCGTAGGCCAAAAATCATGATGGGATAATCCAATTGGTCGCGATTACATCAGAATGAAATAAAATTATGTGTTTTAGTGTATCAATTGTCCTTCTCTAAGACTCAAATTTTTGAGATTATCTAACCCAACAATTGACAGTTACCCTACCAAAAACTACTCAATAGAGAGGGTGAGATACTAGCCGTATAGATGTGATACACTAAAGGCCAATGATGTTGGAAACTTTATGTACCACTTAATCTCTGTCTGCCTAATACATTAGTCATTAGAAGAGTCATTTGTCCATTATTATTCAGTGAACTAGAACTTGATAGAAAAAAGTTTATCCCTTAAAGATGTCTTGAGAACTAATTTCACCAGAGAAACCCTAATTTAACAAAACAATTAGTAAACTAAATTGAACATGTTATTTGGATATTTTATAGAACTGGGTTGCATTCAATTACCTGATTAGACGGTAGAAGAGGCCGCAATTGTCCTCTAATTCAATTTCTGTTGTCTGCAATTTTCCTTCCAAAGCATTTAATCGACCTAACAGTAATTCACATCACCACATCCACAAAAGCAATCACTTTTTCCTTCCTCTTCTCTCCCGTCTCTCTGATTTCTCCTAATTTTTTTTCTCTCGTCTCTTTCTCTGTCTTTCCTTCAGTTTCTGCGAGAGTTGATGGAAAAAAAGAACATCTGAAACTGAAAATATAATCGGGTCACACAACTTAGGTTTAATAAATGGCTACTTTGTAAAAGAAACCGGATTGGAAAAACCCATTTCTTAAAACCCGACCCTAACTAACGAACTAACCTGTGTGGTTAACTCTAAAAGACGAGTCGACTCGCCGATCCAACTAGCAAACTCAGAACAGACATGAACTTCTATTTCTGAAACAGTTGAACAGAAAGTTGAATTTTCGTGCTACAGTTGGTTACTGTTGCGATTTTCTCACTTATGAGAAAATCGCAACAGTAACTTATACTACTATACTATGCGATTTTCTCACTTATGCGATTTTCTCAATACTTATACTACCTTTGATATATAATAGTGCAGAATTTTGCATAGCTCCAACTTATATTCATTTTAGCGCTTTCAAAAAGACTATTCTTTAGCACTAACATATGTGTATAATAAACAATGTAGATCAGTTTCAAAAAAAAAATAAACAATGTAGAAACCAATGACACATGTCTTAAAGACCCTACTGAATAACACACGCGTCCAACATATATGCAAGGTTGTATTGGTAATTTTTATTTTCAACTGAAAATGTTATCAATCTAAGCCCTACCACAAATCTGCCTCTTGACTCATCTTGCTCTCCTCCTTTCTCTCTCGCTGTTTAAATTATTTTTTCTTCAGCAACAATTACACCCGATTAGTAAATATTATCAAATAGGATGTTGTAAAGATCATCAAATAGGATTACTTAGAGGACCAAAAAATCAGAAATTGAGGAGGGAATTAGTTATTCAGATGGTACCCTGCCTATACTCTGATACTGCTCGTCTGCTTGTGAAGTTGTACAGGTTGTTTTTGATAAGTTGATAGGTTAATGACGAAATTAAATGAAAAGGAAAAAGGGGTTTTGCAGAGATCAACGGAATTGAAGATGGAGCAATAGAAAGCTGAACTTGCTCAACTGAATTAATGAATAATGAGGTTTTTATGCAATTTTTTTTTGTATGATTTTTTTTTGTTGTTGCATTCGGCATGATAATTGCAAGCATCAGTGAGTGGGAAATTCTTTGCTTCAGTAAAGATTAGATTTAGAGAGAAAATGGAGAATTGGGAAGATCATGGGTTATATGAGTCGGGTATGGGTTTTTGACCGGATCCAGTTTACATCTTCTTCTACACCGCGAAGGACCCGAAATTCTGAGAAACTCTGCAAGTGATCAGTGATTTGGGTTAACGGATCAGGTACGCCTACCCGACCGTTTCTTCGTTTTCTTACCCGCGACTTCTTCCTCTTTAATGGAAAACTCTGGTTCTTAAAACAGAGAACCGAAATAAGGTCCGAATCATACGATCAATCTGATGATTATTTTGAATATT
>JAJJMA010075276.1:0-10251 GCA_023529015.1 Papaver nudicaule
ATGTATACAAGGATCAGAGGAAGGTGTACACCACAGTAAGACATCCCTTTTTCTCATCTCTTCTACCCAGTATATTACTTTTTGTTTCCAGTAGTAGATTTTCTTTTGATTTTCAGTTACATATGAACCATGAAAGCCATCTTTAGTTAACTTACTTGAGATAAAGACCCATGGACTGACTCTGTTATAGGTTTAAGTTTAGTATACACTGAGTCGGAACTTTTAAAAACATAGCTCAGTTTAGTTCTTACTATGTTGTACAAATTGGATCTTAGGATTTATGAAATTTTTGTTAGAGAATTCCAAGCTCAAGGAAATGTTGCATCTGATGTGGGACCCACCAGCATCTTGGGGTCCCTGGTGAATTGCTAGATCTAGACTCTTCAAATGATTTCAGAGTCAGTCATCAAGACACTGATCATAAGTCCAAAAGGCTTCTCATTTATAATCCAGACCTGATAAAACCTGTTTAGCACACAATTACTAGTATAATTTTGAGAAATGATATGCCAGTATCAATATACTTGTAACAAGTTATACCAAGAGGCATCGATTCAGCAAGGATTCGTTGAGGTGTCCTAAGCATGTGTTTGCAAGGTGAGTGGATGAACTTAAGGAATATGTGTGTTGGTTCTTGGGACATTTTATAATTCATGATTAATTAAGGTATCCATTAGCCTTTAATTAAGTTATGATGGGGATAAATGATTCTTTGGTTTTATATAGTCTTTAAATAAAGTATCGATATGTCAGATTCCGCCATACCTTTCTTGTTTGGTCTGCATCAATCTCAAGTACTATTCTTCAAAAGTTCAAAATTCGAACATTTGAGAATTGTTTTTCATGCTGTTATAGATCTAATTTTACTTTAAGTTTGCCTTTTCTTTTCATTCTTATGTCTTTTGTTTATTCTAATTTCCAGTTTGTGATAATGATATACTTTTTCTTTTTAAAAATTTGACAATTGGTCTTGGTAATTGTTAGTGAAGTTAAATAGTGATGCCTAAATTTGCTTTGAGGAGAGAACCCACCCATGTGATGCTGGGGATAGGATTTTAGCATCCGTCAAGGAATAAAGCTAAAGCTTCATTCAGATCTCTATAGAAGTGTGAAAGTAAGAAAACAGTCTACAAAGTTAAAAGCAGTTACAAGTTACATCTAGCAGGTCTTAAAACTCAGATTAGTTTCCTGGTCTTAAAGAGATAGACTCTCTCAGTCGATAGTAACATTACTGCCGATATGGGGAGATGCTAATAAATCACGGAATTTTATTTGTTATTCTATGGGTAGTGATCGATCACATTTGCCTACCTACAGCTTTAGATAGATAATTGTAACATAGACTAGTCACCAATTGCCGAACTGTTTGATGCTAGTTCCGGAAGCAAGAGGGGTGAATGGGCTTTGGCCTTTAGGGTAAATGATTGATTTTTGGAACGAATATGGATTTTATTTGCCTTTTTGTGTTCGGAGAGTCGATGGAAGGGAAATTGTTATAACTTATAGTTTATAAGTCTGTCGCACTTTGCTGGTTAAGCAAGATTTGGTGGTTTGTCTTAGACTGCTCGACCATGAAAGGTGGCACTACAATGAATGTCTAATAACTCTAGTTGTTCAAAAATCCAAGGATTTTGGGAGATAGATTTCAGAATTTTAAGCTACATATTGCTAGATTTTCTAAATTTCTAAAAGTAAAATCTCTTTGTTATAACTTTTATGTGCAAAGAAATATTTATACAATCTGGAAGAATTCTAAATGCTATTCCCTTCAGGTTTTGGAGTAGCAGAAGAGAAGCATGGCCGAGGATGGTCCCACAAACATCATCAGTGTCAAAGGTGTTCGGCTCAAGAGTCTATGAGCGATACAGAATGGACTTAACATTGTTAGAAGCAACCGAAAGGAATGACGACAACAGCAATGCCTTTTCAAGTTTGTTGAAGCAATCTAGTGCAGCACTTCTCAATTCATATTCTAGAAAAGACTATCCGTACACGGCTTGGGAAGTAAAAACTGCACTAATTCAAGCTCTTGTCTCAGAGGAAGCAGCAAATCTTCAAGCCCAGCGCTTCTCCCAAGCAAATGAAGCCTGCACTTAGTTTTCGGTTAAAATGCACAGTATGGTACGGTTCAAGAGCTTATATATGTGTTAGTAAGTAATTATTAGTTTGTTCTTTGGTTATAGATAATATGAACTTAGGTTCTGTAGATTTTCTACTTTTTAGTTGTGTTTAATATCAAAAAGAAGACCCTCTCTTGGGTTGTGATTGTAAAAATACCTTTAGGCTGTATCGAACTCTCTTTTATTTACAAGGCTAGGCTTGTAACTGTGCGTTCAATTTCTTATTCAGAACAAAGAAACATAGATCAATGGCAGAACCTAGTTCAATTTCTTATAACTGTGCGTTCAATTTATTGATAGCTCGGTCTCTTATAAAAGACTGGTTTGTAGCAATGGCATTGCTGCTTAATCATTTGGTTTTTTGTGAGGTAGCTAAATATGTTGCGGTGAATGTTACGTGTACTTTAAATTCAGTACAGATAAACTAGTACTTCTGGAAAATGCTTGTGTAAAACAAAAATCATTTTCCTTGAGCTTCTTTCAAGAATTGGTTTTGTGATCTTTAAAGAATCCCATGACTCCGTGACGGGAAATAAAAAGCTCTGGAAAAGGGGACAATTCACTTGGGAGTCTGTAGACTGGCAACGGGTAACTTTTTTTCTTTCTTAAATATCTGCAGGAATCTGAACTGGCTTGTTGTAAATAGCTGGTGTAGTTCTGTTTTATGGTAATCTTTCAATGAATACATAAGTATCAGTGAAGCTGCACTATTCGTGTACAGCAATTTACAAATACAACCATGGTAGTTCGTTACACCTACAGATACAAATCTTTTTTACAAGTCCATTGTCGAGATAAATACATAGACAGGCTAAAAGCGAACCCAACATCGTGTACATAGAGCCTTGCAGTCTCCTTTACAATCGATTGTGTAACCCAACACTTTTGGATTGCGCAGTAGAAGGCTCCGAAGAGTTTTCCCTTTAATTTTCCAAACTTTCTCTAAAATCTGTACATTATTTTTCAGCTCAGTCTCAAGATTACATCCAAGAACCTCTGGAAACTTCTTGAGCAACTTATAAAGATCTTCATTTGTGAGCCCTAAACTTTTTAAATAGTCCAATATATCATTCACAATCTCAAGTTTTGGAACTTCTTTCGTTCTTTCTTCACCCCAGTAAGGTGAATGCAACTGACCAAATGCTTTTCCTAATATTTTTTCTTCTTCTTCATTGTTAAGATTGAAGGCAGATAGAGCTTGTTTGCATGATTCCCACATTGCTTTCTCTTCATCTCCTGAAATTACAATCTGGGTTGGTGCAGCTGAATGTAATTCCCACTTCTTTCTTGATGCACAAATAGAGATCCATGTATTTCCTTTAATGATATTGGGTTGAATCCTTGGTGTTACCTGTTATCACAAGTGTTCAGGAGAGCATAACTATAATAGTTTAAATGAAGAGAAGCATTGTACTGTGCCTCTTAAAGAAGCAAACCATTACACAAAACTAAGTCAATAGAAATGATAAACTTCCACATTTTTATTTTGCTCAAGGTTCAGTTCATAGTGTCAAATGGTGAATGTTAGCTTCACGGACGCAAGAATTTGGCATCTGTCAGCAAGAGGAGACAAAGTACATCACACAAATTAAACCAAGCATCGTTATGATGTCGACTAAATGGGCTACAGAGGGTTGCAGCCTCCCATATATGGCCATTCATACCAATTTTTGCATCTTCGTAGTTTTAGTTCCTACCTTTCTGAACTTAATCCATAGTACTACACCATCTCTAGGGTCTTGTATGACTAACGACCCGCCATATGGCATCAACAGGGACGAGAAATCCGTCTATGATTTACTTTCTGTAGGTATTTGAGATTAAAAATTATCAATCTAAGTCAGGTGCTGGCTATGAGCACAGAAGAAACTCACCGTGGATAGAGAACTGCATGTTGCAGATTCCAAAGTCAGCACAGGCGAAGCTAATAATTTGGCCAGCATCCCTGCACTGCCAAATCAACCAAATGAAGATATCAAACAAAAGAACAACCATCAAAGAGCTGAACAATTTCTAAGAAAAGAGAGAAAATAGAACTAGAACTATACACCAAGGGTATATATCCTAGTTGGAAAAGACAACAACGCTATTGATCCAACAGTTTACACCAAACACGTTCTGTAATTAGAATCCAACACTCCCAATGCTACGATAATGGTGTATCTAGTTATCTTGGAAGAAGAAAATCTTTGGGCTTAAATCATGCCTAGGTTAATTTTTGATCCATAAAATGAGAAGCACAACCTCATCGGCAACTAATTTCCCAAATCCCTTGAATAGGAAAACATCATACTGAAGTTCATGGAATCTCTCTAATTGCTCTAATTCCAACCAGCAGAACAATAGCAAGAAGCAAAATTACACACTCGGATTGATTTTCTGCAATTTCATTAATTTGTAGCCTAAACTTTCATCAAAGATACTAACTATGAAAATCTTTGTTATACAGAGTAATTGTTAATAATGATAACAGATAAACAAATCAAAGATTCTTTTTCTATTGTAAAGTAACAAAGAATTAGCAAGTGATCAGAAATTGAGTAGTACCTGAAGAAATTGAAAACACCTAACCAGCAAAATCAATCAGCAGCAACAGCAGCAGAATGTAGTCAGCAGCACTACTAATAATGAAGGCAAGATGTGATTTTGCAGGCAGTGATTTTTGTGAGGGTAAGAGGAAACGTTCGTTGCATTCACCTAAGCCTATCGTCGTCCTTAAGGGGTCAACTGACTCTATATCCCATTGGATAGCCAAATGCTTCCTTTTACGTGCCGGTTCGGCACGTTATTATAAGTAACGGGCTCTGCTAAAGTCATCTTCAATCTTTCTATGCATTAATTAAACCCTATAATTTCAGAATGTTTTATTTAGTTGAGATTAAAAGTAGGGAGTTCTCTCAATTTTTAGAGCTCCTGGCCCCACCAAAATAAACTATACCCAATCAAAAATCTCAAGAATATTTTATCTCAGGTTAGGAATCCAGCCAAATCTATTCCTTCGATAAAGGTTACTCCTTTTCTTTTCGCAACCCTAATTCTTCTTCTCATATCGGCGCCTCTACTAATTCCTCTTCCTTTTTTTTCCCCTTCAAATCATCTATTTTTTCCCCGCTGGCTGATTTTTTCTGATTGTTGCAGAGATTAATGTTGGTCGCTTATTAATCTTTTTGCGTCATAGGTATGGTTATTATATATCTGCAGCTCATTTAAACAAACGAAATCATTTTTTTGAAACATCAAAAAAACATCAGCTGTTTCAACTATGTAATACTTATATTTCTTTTCCTTATTTTGATATTGATCAGGATTATGATCAGCATCAAGAGTAGACCATACCCTTGAAATCAATTGGTTGCAATCACTTACAGGTAAATACGTGACCTGATTTCGAGTTTGAATATATATATTCGCCAGTTCAAAGCTATATATATATATATGGTGTGATTGGGCTACCTAGGGTGAAAGAACTAGAGCTGCTATCTAATGGGTTGCGAATGATGTGGATACAGAGCATGTAGTAATCCTGAAATGTCTTTGGCGTCCAAGGTAATAACCCTCAGGCATAATAACCCTCAAGCGAATGTTTTGGAATTTAAAGTAAGGAATTGATTAGCAATCTGATGAGTCTTAATGAAGCTTAATTTTATGTTATGAAGGTTGTTAAAGAGTCTTTAAGAATGGCATCGATAGTAGCTTGGCTTCCAAGGGTACACTTGCATTGAAGGGGGTACACTTACATTGAAGGTTCGAGGTTAAGAAGGGTTGGATGGTTAGTATTGATGCTAAATCAATACATCTAGATCCAACAATACATAATGACGATGCCCCTAGATACAATCCAGCAAGGTTTGATGTAAATAATTGTTTAGTTTGTATTTAGGATCAATTCATTTTAAATTTATTTGGGCTCTCATCAAACAAGAACATCATCTTTTGATGATGCCATATAGCTTCTTAGCATTTGGGACTGGAGGAAGGGCGTGCCTTGGAATGAATCTTGCTATCGTCTTCCTAAACCATCTGATCACCAGTTACAGGTACCAGCTTGGACTTAACATAGCACACCATTTTCCACTATTTGAATGGAACTTAGCAAATGGCACTATGGCAGATCCAAAAACTTCTGTGCAAATTGTCTTAGTGCATGCATTTGCATTACCCTAGGTTCCCTTTTGCAAACACTTGCAAGTATGTATAAGTTTTCACTCACTTTTTATATGAGATTTTTAAACAGGTGGGAGGTAATCGACTCATGATCCAAATCATGAGAAGGAGGCAAGGTTCTCGAGACTGAAAAATGGATGTACATATATTTGATGCACAATAAAAAAGAAACTAATTGCTCTAAATTTCAATTAGCAGCTCATTTAAAGGTTTCATTGTTTGTTTTGTTCTATTTTACAGGTCCTATTTTTTCTTAAAAGGAAACACAAAACGGTGGTACCAGCTAGATATGTTGTGGTTCTATTAATTTGTGTTGTGTGGTATTTGTGTTGTAAACTAAGAGGAGTATCAATTCTATTGTTGGACTAATTCAATCGCTTTTTAATTTTCTTTTCCAGAATTACTAATGAAAACACTTAGTTCAGTATTGGTGAAGCAGCCAAAATTGTAGTCTTAAAGTTCTTGGTTAGGTCTATTATATAGCGTTTTAAAGTTACTTAATAGAAAGACTGAAAGTGAAGAGGAATCATTGAGTCTCTGTTCGTTAATCTTCTGATTTGAGTTTTTTTGTTTTTTAGTGACCCGGGTATGTGCAACGGCAACAAGTACATTCTTCAAAACTTGATCCAGGCTATATCCCTCCTCCTAATACAGTGTCTTTGTATTAGTATTTGTTTCAACTTATATCGTCAGGATGATACGATTCTTATTTTTCACCAATGCATTTCGTTTTTATTGTTTTAATTGATTGTTTGTCCTACTGTGACCAAATATTGTTTAAATGTTAGCTTGGAAAAGGTATTAGGGATGTTATCTCTTTTCGTTGCATACCCCGCCTGGTGGTTGTATATTTTTGTAGGTTCTTGGATGCAAAACCGCCCCGCCATGCCACAATGGGCATAACGACGGGAATGGCGACTTCTGGGATTTTTGATACTGATAATACTACAGACCTGGGAATTTTGTTATTGAGTAATCAGTGTGCATCAAGCGGAGTTTTAATGGTTAATTATGAATCCCAATTACATTAGGAAATGAACTTGCTGTCTTAGCTCAAATGGAAGAGCACATGGTTTTTATCCATGTAATTTTGGGTTCGAATCCTACAGGTGGCACTGTAAACCTTACTTCTTACTTGCTTCCAATGTAGTTGTAGAGACATGAAGTTCGACAACTATCAGCTAATATATAGCAAACTGTGAAAATTAACAATTTTTCCTTATATGCACAAACCCAATACTTTGTACATATATTTATTTGTAATGGTGTCATTGGGATTAATGTATTTTAAATTTCTATTTGTACATTGGTGCCTCATTCAATAGTTGTTTTTGGTGTTTTATTTGTAAACATTGTGTTATTCCATGGCAGTTTTGGCCATCTTTTCCCCACAGGTATCCTGAGTTCACGAACATCAAGTAGAAGCCAGTTTTGTGATGTTTTATACTTTTGACTTGGTGCGACTAACTATGGTTCGCGGTCTAATGTATAAAATGGTAATCATAAAGAACACAAATACCTATAGATGGAAGGCTCACATATAGTAATATTACAAAATGGAAGACTCTCACAGTTAAAAATGGAAGGCTCACATAGTAATATTATAAGATAAAATGAATGGTATCGAACCCGGTTGTCTTCTTCTAATAATTTGGCATATCATATGAACCCGTGCAACGCACGGGCTTACAACTAGTAAAAATAAATTGAAAATTTTTGTGTAGCCCATCTTTTCACTCTCTCTCTTTCATAAACCCATCATTAAGATGGTCTATATATGAAGCCCAAAATATAAGAATTTAGTAGAATATGGAAAATATTTCGTTGACTTTATATATTCAAATTTTTTTCATGTCTATATTACCCTTTAGTTGTTACTCTAATCAACATTAATTATAAAATTTAAATAATCTTTAATTATGTGAGAGAATATCTTTAATCATTATGGTTACTTAATTAGGCGTACATTAGTTGTCACCCGATTTATGGGAGAATAATGTCAATATTTTGTTACCATATCGGTTTACTTAATTAGGTGTATATTAGTTGTTACCTGATTTATGGAAGAATAATCTCCATTATTTGGTCAATATTTTCTTACCATAGTCGTTTACTTAATTAGGTGTTGATTGTAATGTACAAATAATATCTCAAGTGAGTAGGTTTTATTCCCATTATTAAGGTGAAAAATTATATTATAATGTGAAAAGTACATCTATCACATATTTTATTGCCACTTATTTCATGTGAAAACTGGAATTCTTACTTGTCGCAAATGAAGCTAACCTTATATCATTTGAATTTTTCACCGCAGGAGAAGGTGAGAGTTAGGTTTTTTACCTAAAAAATAGGTGATTAAAATTGTACTTTTTAAACATATTGTAATTAATCAATTGACATAAAAAGTTACATGGGCTATAAAATGATTTATTAGACTAAACTAAAGAATTTTTTCATACAACTTGATTATCACTTGGAGGCTCTTGTTATTTAATGAACTCATTGTTAGTGATCAAATTCTTCATAATCACTTGTAAAAATTCCAAAATGTTGTCAACTGATTGGTTTTAGCTCATTCTCTTATATTTCACGTAAGAGGTCAAACATCTTTGCTTTAAAAAAAAAAAAATGTATTAATAGCTTTGACAATGGAATTCAAGTGACAAATGAAAATGATAACTGACTTTTTAGTATTTAATAGTAACAACTTCAATTTTCAGATCATGTTTAGGTGTAATCTGCATTTTTCACGTCCATGTTTCAAATGAAAAGTACCATTATCACCAATTTCCGTGGTAAAAACTGCAATTTTCACATTATGTAGAGGTGCAAGTTGCATTTTTCAAATCATGAAAAAGGTGAAATTTACAATTTTGGTATAATGGAATTCAAGCAACAAAATGAAAATGATAACTGACTTTAGTATTAATAGTAACAACTTCATTTTTCACATCATGTTGAGGTGTAATCTGCATTTTTCACGTCCATGTTTCAAATAAAAAGTACCATTATCTCCAATCTCCGAGGTAAAAACTGCAATTTTCACATCATGTAGAGGTGAAAGCTGCATTTTTCAAATCAATGAAAAGGTGAAATCTGCAATTTTGGTATAATGTAATTCAAGCAACAAATGAAAATGATAACTGACTTTAGTATTTAATAGTAACAATTTCATTTTTCACATCATGTTGATGTGTAATCTGCATTTTTCACGTCCATGTTTCAAATGAAAAGTACCATTATCGCCAATTTCCGAGGTAAAAACTGCAATTTTCATATCATGTAGAGGTGAAAGCTGCATTTTTCAAATCATGAAAAAGGTGAAATCTGCAATTTTGGTGGAAGTGAATAAGTTACTATGTATGTGAAAAATGAAGATGAGAACAACAAGAAAAATACATACCATCCAAATAACAAGAATAACATTCATAACAAGAACATTCATGATTAAGTTTCTGAATTTCATTTGAAACTACAAGATCGGCAAAAATAATACTCTTGTAAGTTGTAACACCATTTTCAAACATAAAAAACAATGTAAAACACACAAAAAACAACATCAATGGCTCTGACAATTTAATTTTTCATTCATAATTGCAAAAAAAGAAGAAGTGATGATACAAAACCATTTACTAACCTTCAAACATGCTGATAATTGTGTTTTTATGTTTATCAGAAGCACAAAATGTGATAATCAAAATAATTCTTCTCATAACTCGCGGAAAACATTTTAATGGACATATTAACAGGGTGATAATAGGGTTTGTCTGATAACTGAAGCTCTAGATGATCAAAAGTGGATTTTCTATCTTCTTTTTCTTTGATCGGTCTTGGAGAAGATAAAAATGAATAAGCTTGATTTTTGTATATTTTAAGAAGAAGATAAAAATATTGTAAGCAATGTCTTTTATTGCTTGTGTTAAACCCGTGTACAATTGTGAATTATTTTTGTTTCACCTATGAAATG